>KL269286.1:0-27554 GCA_000699545.1 Podiceps cristatus | reverse complement strand
AAAGAAAGAAAATGCATTTGACTCAAAGTAAGGGAAAGAACAGAGAAGAAAGCATAAGCATAGAGGGAACAAAACAGGGATCTGGTAAAACTAAGGTACTGGGGCAATTCTTCAGTCTCTAGGAAACTAATGACTGAAGAATTGCCCCAGGGACCTTAGGAGACGAATGAGACCCAAGCTAGAAATTTTCCCCTGACAAGGTATAAAATTTCATGTGGAATTTTTGGAAGTCTCTTTCCTCTCAGACCAGGCTGTCACATACACAAACTGTTCCTCATGCGACTCCACACCAGGAGGCTGTGTTACACCCAGGGTAACAGAAGCTGCAGACCCGTGCTGCCATCAAAAGAGGCTGCCTGTTTTTCCACCTGGTCCCTTGTTCTCAGCCCCTCACTGTTCTTTCCCATGCACCAGCAAAATTGTTCATGTAGTTAGACAACTGAACAGCTTGGACACCTGGTCCGGATCAAATAGCATCGGAGGAAGATTAGTTCTAACTCAGGTCATTTCCCAAATGAAATGAAGAAAATTCCAAAGGTGCTTTGCCTAACATGGCATGACTTGATTTTTCTAGTGACAGACTGAAGCTCAGACTTCAGGTTAGACATCTTATGTTCTCCATTTATTGCACAAAAATAGTGTAGCACCAGCTGTCTGCAAATGCCTTGTGACTCTCCATGATTCTGGTAGCAAAGGAACACAGTATTTAATAGTCAAAGAAAGATACACTTTGTGTTGAACGCACTGTGCTTCTCAAGTGGAAGACATGGAAGAAAATGAGGTGGACTAAGTCTAAGACAATGCATTTTTTTAGGGGCTTATCACTGCAGTTTCAAAAGTTTACTGAGGCTGTGCATTAACCTCTGACAGTAATATCACAATACCAGAGCTCAGCAGGTTGCTGCATAGAGCATTTCTATATCTCTTTTTAGGGTAATTGTACAGGAACTTAAGACTTCACCGATCTGAGGATTTTTTTTTTCCTCTGTTTTTGTTACGACTGTCACATTCTTACTTCAGTAAAGAAGATATACTGAAAAAAATCCTTGTCACCAACCTCTTGGCATATGGGTTTTTAAGTGAATGATCAAAATGATAATATTCTAAAATGTAAATTTATTTCCAGCAGGTTTATAATCATAAGATGGTCAGAAGCCTACACTTTGCTTAGAAATGCTGGCCATTTATTCTCCCACCACTTTGGGACCTGTAATTCATGAGATATTTTAAAATGTTTTCTTTATATTTAGATGTGAGTTCTGCATTTATTTCATTTACTGTTTTTAGAATATTTAAGATATTTGTGGACTTCGTAAAACATACATATATATGTATTCTTTTTTACCAAAGATTGGTTTCATCTTAGATTAAATACTGAGATGGTGTGAATAGGTATAATTACTGGAACGTCAGGAGAGTCATACTGTTTTGCACAAACTAAAGATATGCCCTTTTATTCTTAAAAGCTAGTAATTATACAATGTGTAATACCTCAAAAGAATTTACCCAATATTTTTACTCATTTACATTACTCTTAATAATGTTTTGCTTTTATAATTTTCAAGTGCTTTGCTGGATTAATAGAGTAAATTGTTTCCATGGTAAAAGACACTGGAAGATGCAAATCTGTTTGGGGTTTGAGGGGTTTTTGGTGTTTAATTGTAGTATGCAACACAGGTGTAAAACAAAAAAAAGCATTATCCATATATAAAAATACATTTAAAATAACTGTTCCTAAACCTGTACTTTAAATTTTAGGCCAAAAAAGTGCTTATGCGCAAAGTACACTGTAATTTATATGTATTAGTGTGTATTATTTATATTTTTATTAATTCATTCATGCAGTATTGTTTATCTATACTAGCATATTGTACATCCTATGAAACCAAAGGATGCTGCAGGAAGCAACAAACTGGAAAATACTAAAAAAATATCAAATTAATATATGCTGTGAAGCACTTCATCTCTATTCTGTAACACCAAATGTTGAGAGGTAGAAAGTGTTTCTGCCCACTCAGGTTTTTTTAACTGACCATTGTAGCTTTATTTTTAATATTTCAATTTCTCCTGCATTTTCTATGGGCAATACTGAATGTTAATGCCACATCTGAAAGCCACATTCAAGCTGTGACCAGTCTACAGAACATCAAGAACACCCATTAACATGTTATTATCAGATTCTTGATCTAAGTTTCTCTGTCTCCATCTGTCTGTCCCTCCCTTTTTAAATCCAGTTCCTACTATAAAGTAGATTTCTGTGAGCAGGAAATGAGACCAAAGTAACATGATATAGGCTGATCTCAGAGGAGACTGAAGCCCAGAGGAGACTGAACTAATTGAAAAGTAGGTAAGGTAAAACAGCATTGATGGGGAAGACTCAGGGTAGCCTTTCTCTCATTTTGATGAGGAAATGTTCACAATAAATTAAACTTATCCAGATGCTCTCTACCTGCCACTTCCTACTGATAATAATTAAAAAAAAAAAAAAAAAGTAATTTCCAAAGGAACCCAGGAACTTATGATGTATATAGACATATACCATTATATGTATTTAGTAAATGATGCAAGAATATTTCAGCAATGCTTTTTCTTCATACTGCTACCCTTTTTATTACTGGTGCAAAAAATGCTTCTGGCTGAGAAGTCCTGCCAATGATACTTAACTGCAGCATAGTGGCTCTGTACAGCCAGTAGTGGTGAATTACCTTATACAAAAAAATGGCAGGATCAAGCAGGATAGCAAATCTACCTGTCAAAAATGTCCTCTAGATCAATCTCAGCTTTATTCTACCAAGCATTGTGTATGACCCCAAACAGTCTATCCCATTGCTGAAGCAGTTATTTGCTACCATTCTTTAAAAACTTGAATTAAGAATAGAATTGCTTCATCATTTCCAAAAGTGAGTCCACTTTTCTCTATGTTTTAATTTTCATACAGGTCAAAGCTTTTGCTGTTTACCATACGAGCTCATAATAACTAGCAGATCTTGGGGATTCCAGCAACTGTAATTTCCAGAGTAACTTGTATTAAAGCTCCATATCTCCAACAGTGGTGTTGCTTCTTGTGCTGAAAATAGATTTAAGGACAGAAGGCACCCAAATGCACTGATTTCCAGGGCATGATCTTAATGACTATTTGTTCTGCCAGCCAGAAGCTATTTTCCAAAACATAATTCAAACGCATTAAGTTCTCCTTATGCTCCAGATCGAGATTTCTGTATTGCTTTACCAAAAATTCCAGCAGCACCCTCTGGTATTCAGAGATGACTAGTCCAGCTGTGGGCAGCTGGGCCTCACAAATGTACTAAGCATTTAGCACTGACACAGGCTGCGTGTACTGGATTAGGAACTCCACAACCTATTGCAAGCCAAGCTTTAACCAGTAAACCTTCAGTAGTATCCCCAACGAGAGAGCAGATGGAGAATGGGAGCTCTGAGCCTGCATTAACACTGCTTATGCCCAAAGACAGCTTTAGCTTGGCATGACTTGTACAATTGCACCTGACCTGCCTACCCTTTTCCAAACGAAATCTCCTTCCTTCCCTCATGTTTGCTGCCTGGACAAGGATTATCTCTTCCCTCATGAGGACTGTCTGATCTTCTTTTGTCCCCATCTGATTTATGCTCTTCCTCTATTTAGTCAAGCCTGTTCACTCTCCTCATTTCTACCCTCTAGAAGACAGCAGGGAGAAGAGATCCCACTGGGGAGAAGACTCATGGTTTAGAGTCCCTGAAACCAGGATTTACCAGAAAAGATAATTCCATACCATGGGATGAAAAGAGAAAATTCAATTGATCCATGAGAACAGCCTCTATCCTCTGGTATTTTTGAGAGAATGCACCATCTTCAAATTGTTTGGGCACTAAAATCTGAAAAAACTTTTCTGTCAAAAAGATGAAAACTATAGTTTTAGAAGTATTTGTGTCTGCTTGAATGTGAATGTAGTATTCAGAGGCACTGCAGAAGGCATATTTGACACATAGGTATTATCCTGTAAAATATCAATAAATGTAATTTTCCCAAGTTTGTTTTTTGAGAAGTGGAGTGAAGCTGAATTATTCTGGCTGAAGATTTGGAAAGAAAATGCAACATGAAATCTTCTTCACCTATATCTAAAAATTTCAAACAAATAATTGAAATATGACTCAGCCATGAACAGAAAACAAAGACTTATAATGGTTTTCTGATACTTCCTCAGTAGTGAATGGTACAGCAGTCACACTTAGAATAGCAGATACACCAGATAGTCCTATCTTACACTGATTTTTCTTACACTGCCTGTAGAATGATCTCAGGAGACATCTTCTACTATCTGAGGAATGAACACATAATAGTAGATGCTAGATAATCATGTTTTAACATTATCAGTTTTCTATTTCACTTGTCTCTTTTACATTTTGCTGCAATATATCACAGGATGATGTACTAAAAAAAATCTCCAAGGACATTGTATTCTCCAAGGAAACTATACAGTGGTTTGAAAGCTTTTGCCTACAATTTTAAATATGCAATGTTCAGATAACAGTAAAATAAATGTCTCTTATTACAGGACTTTTGTTGCTGTTGTTAAATGATCTATACAGAATTGCAGGTGGATAAAGTGATATTATTGTAACTGTCCTTGAAAGTAAACCTTAAAATTGTACCACCCTCATTAAAAACAACTAAGCTCATCAAGCCTAATGCTATCACAAACAAATCAGAAGGATTAATACTGATTCATCATTAGCATCTTTCATTTAAATAAATAAATAGATAAAAAGTACCTATAGAAGACATAATATCATTTTAGGGTCAAACCACTGATGTGATAGAGAATATGAGTTTTGAACTCCTAGACATTTTTTGTATGTATGGATTTTACGATTATGATTGACCACTGTTTGCTTATTTACTCAGCACTGACTGTATCCTTGACCTTGCACAACACGTAGATATCAAAACAATCCCTTCCCTACAGGGTTTACAATCTGGACGACAAACATGAGTGATAAGACACACTAGGAAACCCTGAGGATATGTTCCCTGTAAATGATGGTTTTTTCTTTGTGTTGTTGATTTTGATTTTTATTGTGTTCCTCACATAAAGATGAGAAAGATCAAAGTTCTGCAGAGTCCTCTGAAAGTAGGTGGCAAGAAATATCAGATGTTCCTGTGCCTTGTCTTGACTACAGGAGGTGAGGTTTTCCAGTGGTGCTAACAGCTAATTCAGTATGGTCCCATATCTTGCTTTTCAGAACAAAGGGAAAAGTTAATAATGATGCCTGTTTTACTTGTTAAGATAAAGATTTTCTACAAGTTCAGCAGCAATATCAATTTACCTTGCTGGAAAACAGACTTTAAAAAATTTACAAAATTCTTAGACAAACATTGACAATTACAGGCCAATTAATACCTAACATCTTATCATCTAGGATTTTTATCTGACACACAGAGAGAGAGAGAGAGAGAGAGAGAGAAAGAGAAAGAGACAGAGACAGAGAAAGAACAAAGAACAAACCTTAGTGCTGGGAAATTGTATATCTCATATAAGCTTCAGCAATAATGAAGAATAATTTTCCTTGCTTCAGTTATTTCTTGCATGAAAATATTATGTACATTACCTTTTATATTTTTGTTGCTAACAATTGTCAAAGATGTCACTTCCCTCTGAGCTCTCTAGTCTCTTTAACTAAAACAGAAAAAGAAGGAACTTGTCTGGGTGTTCAATTAGGATGCAAAATGCTGTTGGCATTTCAAATATCAGGTTTTTTTACAAAGACCAGTAACATTTCAATTGCCAAATCATGTGTTACCAAACTACAGCTTTCAAAGGCAAATGAAATAATGAACTGGCAAAATATCTGATTGTGCACCTTGTGGGCATAAATATATTTTTGTCTGTAAATATTAACTGACTGTATTATCCAGTTTTGTTTTGCTCTAACTAGATCACCTTAATTTAAAAATTACACTGAAATCAAAGAGATGACTATAATACACTGAGCTGGTACTTTATCTAACAATATTAATTTTGGATAATAAGTCTATATATGGTTCCAGCTACTAAGACATATCACAGATTAGTCTTTTTGGCCATGGTATAGTCTCTCTGTTTTCTCTGTTTCCTCTAGAAAAAATGCTTTCTTTTTTTTCCACAGCTCTAAGTTATTTTTGGCAATTCCCATTAATAAATGTAGTTTCTAAGGAGAGATATGTGTGAAAACTGATACCAAAGTAGATCTTTGACTGCTAGTTTTTTGTTAAAGTGAGAATTTTCCCTAGGGGCTGCAGAGTAAACTATAAATTAGTGGCAATTTAAATTATACCCATGCACACTTACAAGAGCATTTGCCCTTCCACTAAAAACAAATCTAGAGTGGATCAGCATTAGCAATCAGGTGCTAGTCCAAAAAAAAAAAAAAAAAAAAAAAAAAAACACAAAAAAAAAAAAACAACACAAAAAAAGCATGTAAATTCCCCATTTTTCCTTTTTCCTTTCTTCTCTGTTCTGAGGGAAAGGTAGAAAACATGATGTGAACAGTACATCTGCATAGCTGCAAATGCTGTTTTAGGGCAATGAAGTCTGATCTCAGTTTGTAAGTTCAAGGCATTATTCAACCTACTGTCTTTTCAGTCTAAGCTGGTATGTTCTAAATGAACATTTTCTCTCTTGACTCACCATCCAAACTCAGCAGACTTCATCAGAAAGTTATGTTACTGAGTCTCAAAGATTTTTTTCAGAATTTTGTGTGTGTGCATACATGCAAACTTGTGCCTTGGATAAACGCAACATCAGTTTAAATAGGACATGGGATCAGTGCAGTCCTTGTGCAATAGTGCCTAAGGATCCTTCAAGATAAGCTTGTCATTGTTGCTAAAATATTAGTAAAGATGGTTTAGGGACAGGTCTGTGACTGATGTCATTCTTCTATGAAGCTTTGATGATAGCTTCTTTGAGGTAAGAAGTTGACTGGTTTTTTTCTTGTTCTGGATGTAAGCAACAAGAACAAAAGTACACACATAGAGATACATATTTATGAAATTAATTTAACTGTACTGCACTACAGGAAAAAAAAAATAGTTTGAAGATTAGATGTTTCTTGTAGTCTGTTAAAGTTAATAGCAGGGACCAGATGCTTCATATCACAGGTGAATTACGGCTTTGTCAGGACACCTGAAGGGGCAGTGATATTTTAGCCAAATGCATATGCTTATTCTTTCTGATGAAAATTATGATGTGAAGATAGGAACTAAACATAACTTCTGGCAAATTTGCTTAAAGCCTGAGGTATTTCAAAGGTGATAAAGAACATATTTCTTGGTAGAGAAAAGGAAAATACAAGTGGACAACAGGATGAACAGCCACTGAAAAACATCAGTTCACCTCAATAAAAACAAATTGTATGTATTCTGCAAACCTACATTTATGATTTCTGTCTTCTTTTTCCTAGCATTTAACATTGAACACCAAAAAGTGCAAGAAAACATAGAAGCTTTGACTTTGCTCTCTGTTGCCTTCTTTCCACCACTTCTTGAGATTTGTTACCAGAGCTGTCTGAGGATGGTTCATTGGGAATGACATTGTCAATCTACACTCCAGAAAAGTCAAGACTTGATACGGTTTCTTTTTAATACTATTTTAAAGAAAAAAACAGTTATGACTGGATAATTAAATACAATTTTTAATTTGGTGAAAGACAGATATGAAGTTAGAGTATGTTTTCTTTCACCAGCAACATTCTGCGTGCTTTGCTTGCATGTGAAGCAAGCTGAGTCATAGATGTGCAGTATGCTAGCATTACATGGTAGCTATCCAAATGTATATGCTTATCCCACAGTAGGCATGAGGTACTTTAACTAACATGTAACCAAAAGGCATGTGACACCTATAAAAGTACACTAATTAGGATATAATTAATATTAACCTGTTTTGAATGTGATTATAAGCATATTAAAACAGTGTAACTTAAAAACGTATATGTGTTTCATAACACTGTGAATGTCATTTTCTATATACGTATGTGAGAAATGTGACCACCGATGGGGAAAATGAAGATCAGTATAGTTGAACATAGAAAACTTTCAAGTAAAAAGAAGTTACCAAAGGAAAAGGCAAATGCACACACTGAAAGCCGGTAGTTTGCTGAATATACAAGAAGGATGGCTGGCAAAACAAATGAAAAGGAGATAAGCAATACCAAAACCATAGATAGCTGTGTAAAAACATCAGGGCTAAGTGAGAAAAACTAATGAACAAATTCCACCAAACACCACAGCCATCAGTGCTAATGATATCAGATCGCTATATTCCTATATAATTTAGTACCTAAGTGTTAAGATCAACAGTATTGTATATGTACCGATGAAGATTAATAATGTGTAAGAATTAACCATTTGCAAGCAGTGTGCTATTAATGAATTAATTAGTAAAGTCTAAACTTTAAAACTGTTCTGGTTTGTCTGTCTTCTAAACACTCCCATCACAGTGATGTCTGTGTCCCTGTATACATACATATACATATACTCAAGGGCAACAGAGAGAGAAAGTAGCTTTCATTCAAGTGCTTTCTGGGAGTATGCAGAGTGTTTCTCCTTGCCCACCATGTGCAAATTTTGTAGAGGAGCACTGTGCTTATGGTATGTACTAAGAAAAGCATGAAAAAACGCATTCTAAGAGGGAGGACTAGAGAATTCTTCCAGTGTAGTAACATGCCTCTTGGAGCATTAAAAGTCAAGAACAGGCTGACAAAATCCTTACTCTTTCTGCTAAGATAATGTAATTCTACAAATATAAAATCACAGTCCTGTCTATTTCTTCCCCGCCCTGTCATTTCTGGCTCTTCCTTCCCTTCACAGAGGAAAACTCCTGGTCAGAATTTTGCCTGATCTTTACAGAATTCACTCAAGGAAAGACATGTCACAGATAGAATCACTGGGAACTTTCCATCTTCCCATTGGAATGGGGAAAAAAAAAAAAAAAAAAAAAAAAAAAAAAGAAGAATGCACTGGTCTTAGCCTTAAGAAGATAAATACATAGAGACTGCTTTTCCTTAATGGTTGGAGAAGATGGGTGAATTTATATAGCCTCTGAGATGGTTTTTGATGATATACTCCATGATTTGGATTATGATGCCAACATACTTCATATTTACTGCAGGAAGTCTAACAATAAACTGTGACAAGTACAGGCAGAAATGCACAAGCACAGAGACAAATTGAATTGTTGGTGCAATTCCACTCACTTCAGTGGGACTACACCAGGAGATGAAATTGTCCCTCAGCATTATTTAAAGTTCAAAGACTGCATTTAAAACACAATAAGTGGATAATGCCCAACCTGCACTTTATAACCAAGTTTTCTTGCTCTCATGGGGGATAATCCGGAGTCAGTGAACTGCTATAACTTTTCATTTTTTCATTGGTACTAACATATATCAATACATACTCAAAGCACGCTATATGAGAAAATCAATAAATGCAATGCTTAGATGATAAATGTTTACAATTTACTTCTTTTGTTGCTACCATGTCCTAATGAAAACACTACCTTTAAAAGAAAGTGAGGTTACGCTTGCAAAAGGGAAAACTGTTATTTCATCTTAAGTACAAAAGTATGCTGTAACAAATATATTTTCTTGCTTTTAAATACTAGGACATATGGGTGTTTGGAAGGAATTAAGACTTGCACAAAAAAATGACGGCTAAACTTTAAATTTTTCATTGCATTTTGAAAGGTGTTAGGCTGAGGATTGTGTGCTTAAAGATGAGAGAACAAGCTGGCCTGAACTTCCTTTTCCCTTTGAATCTGTGATTTGTGTGTGCAACAAAGCAAGTAGCGAATGTGAATTAATTCAGTTGGTTATTCTGTCCCTCTCTCAAAAAACCTGTCTTGCTGATGAAATATCTCAAAAATTAAATAACCCAGTGTCACCATATTTTATGAAAAATGGCATCAGAGTTTCACTTTTCAGTTGAAAGACAAGACAACAGGATATGCATTTACAATGTGACAAAGAATTTTTCTGACTTACGTATATCTTCTTTCTTAACTTACACAGTCAACTCACCATTGTATAGTCAGGTGATATACCACACCAGAGAGAAGTAGTTCACTCTACCTCTTTCCTCGGATGATTTCTTTTAGTTTATACATTTGCTGTCAAACCTTTTAATGCTTTGGTAAATGTATGGCATGGTGTTTTTAAGTGAAGTGTAAACAAGGGCGAAAATGTGGACTGATTCTATGAAAGCTGAAGTTCCTGTAGTTACATCTTTTTATCCCATGATTTGTACATCATACAACATTCATCATCCCACCTAAGAACCTGTAATCATAACACCCTTCACAATAATGCTACCTTTAACACCAGTACTTGTTTTCCTGAAAAATCATTTATCTTATTGTAAAAGAGACATGGTTACTGTCTGTGTTCCCACCCTGACTTTGAAGTATAGATTCATCCAGACACTAATTAATAGAGTGAGAGTACACAGGACTCTTGTTTTGGGCCATAGAGGCACTCCGAAATCAGTTTGTAGAGAAAATATTGACTAGGATAAGGTTATTGCTTCTCTTACTCTGAGAAAGTCTGCTTCTGAAGATGATCTTCCTCTTACAATAAAGGCATATGATATATTTTTTTCATCTTAACACATTTTATACAGAAATATTGTCATACATTGTGCTTCCCTCACAAAACGGAAGGGTTGATTGAGTTAAGGTCTATGGCAAAAAGTTGTGTTTGAAAATTGATACATTACAGAACTATATTCTGTTGCCAAAAAAATCATGAATTTTTTTTTCCCTCTCACTCCAATCTGTTGAAATGTGCCTGCATGCAAGACATTGGAAACTATCAGCATTTTACAATTTTGAGGTGGCCATGCTTAAAGAACTGGTTGGTCTTTATTGTTTTGTCACTTTTCCCCAATATGGGGCACTTCAGGAATGATGATTCCCTCTGAATAAAATAGTTCATTTGACAAATTTTGGAGACTCAAAATGTTAAAACTAAATATTAAAATGAAATCAAGTCATTGAGTTGGTCAGTAATGGTCAGTGAACATGATAATAGCACCAAAAGAATCTGAAAACAGTTAAAGAGTTGAAAAATATCGTGAATCTCTTAGTTCAACATGACAAGTGAATATTTTTCTTATAACAGAAAAACAATAAGCAAATATACTGTATTTAAATTACAAGTACTTTGGAAAATTTACAACTAAATTCAAATCTCATTTTCTGTGCAAGTAAGATAAAGAGAAATGTATATAAAATCAACTTAAATGGATTAAGAACTACTTCACTGGTAGATTATAAAAGTTATTGTAAATGAGAAATAACTATCCACAAAGGATTTTTTTTTTTTTTTTTTTCCCCTGGTGATCCCTTAGATTTATCCTTGGCTTGGTGAAGTAAATAGCAATATTTATAAAGAAAATAATATGTTTTCTGGATACTGGTAAAAATTTGCAATGGCATGAAAGTATGTGGAATGTTAAATAATGATGGGACAAGCTTTTGGTCTAAAATGTGGATTCCTTTGAATAATTGAAGCTTTAACGTAGCCAAATACAGGTTCAAACACCAGGAAATAAGAATGTAGGTCATACTTATGAGAAGAGCTGCATTCTGGATTGCAGTGACATTGAGAGGGATTTAAGGGTCAACATAGATAATGAAATGAAGAGTGAAATGTTGTGACTAAAAGGGTGAGCATAATCCTGGGATATGAAAGCAAGGAAATACCAAACAGGAGAAATGAGACTGCTTCACTAATGGCATTCACTGGAATACACAATTACTGAAGCACTTGCGTGTAGTTAAAGGTGTTTTCCCTTTAAAGGAAACCTCAAAGAGTTGGTAAGAGTTTTACATTATATCCATGAAAGAATATTAAACCAACAAAACCCACAAAGGTATTTTATATCACTGCTGTGAACCTTAAAGTTAGTATAAACTATCAATCAATCAATCAATGTGACTCAGTCCTGGTCTACAGGAAGATATGTGAGGAAATGAATTAGACTTAATGGCCAGTACAAGAAAAAAGATGATGTTGTGGTTGAAGTCTGAAATCAGGAAGATAAGACATCAGTACTGTTAATTGCTAGATAATTATATCTGGACATATGCTGAAATTCTTCAGCTGATACAAATTTCAAACAAGGCTGGATATGCTTCTAAAATGTGTTTTGTAGCCATATAGTTTAGAGGCTTGAAACAGTTTGAGGTTTGGTTCTACAGACTGGAGGTTAAGTTAGTGGAATAAAATGGGCCTTAAAAGTTTCATAAGGAGAATGTATTTGAGTCTCCAGGATGTAGTCTAAGGTGTTCCTCCAAGAGCATGAAAAATCTAGCAAGCAACCATCCAGTTATTCCAGGAGATCCCAGTGGATGGGTAACGTTTTCTTGTAAATTTAAAGCAGTAGAACTAAAGTGTCTTATCATCTCTGATCCAAACCAAAGGAAAGTAAGACCTATGGTTTGTTGGGAGAGGAACCTGCTCAACTGATTAGAAAGGAAGATCACAGGAAATAGTTGTTAAGCTTTTGAAGTTAACTGCTGTCCTCCTACACTTTCAAAAGTTGTATCCTACCTCTGCTGTATTGTTCTGTTTCTGATTATGAATCTTTTCCAGCCCACCACAGACTATTCTCTATAATCAGTTTAGCTCTAACAGTTGAAATTTTAAAGGTAGTTTAAATGGAACCTTGTGTGCCAGACTTTCATTAGAATGAAAACTATTACTATAAGGTGAAATAACCTACATATTTTTAGCACTAATAACAAAATTCTTAGACCAATTATATCCTTCTTTGCTCCTTCAGCCTTTAGAAATGAACTTGTCTGAATATACAATGGATCGATCTTCAAAAGTCATCACCAGCTAGAAGACTTCACAAATAAATGCTCCAAAAGGTGATTTATTTTTTTATTTTAGTTCTATAACTACATAAAACTAAAGCTCCTAAACTGCACTGCAGTTTATGTTCCTGCTAGGAAGACCATAATTATTTTTCTAATATCTCTATTCTCCCTTTTTGTCATTTTTCTCATGTATCCTACTTGTGACCCATGTAAATTTGATCTGAGCACTGCTTTGTCTTATTTGTAATGTGAATCCTCTTGGAATTATAATATTCCACATAGATTCTTTGGGACAAGAAGAGCATACAAAGAGAACATCACCTCACTTACTGTATTGTGAAGCATTTTTTCCTAGCAATGTATTTTTCACATCTACTAAATTGTCAGAGGCTGATCAAGTTGGAGACTACTTCCCTCTCTATGAGTCTCTCTTTTCCTGTTTCTCTTTCAGATTTGCTGCAGACAAGTTAAAGTGAAAATTTTACAACAAAGTTTAAAAATATCTGTGTAGCTCCATGTGGTGGTTTCAAATTCCTAGAATAAATTATCATCTTTCTTTAGGAACAATGAGCAAACTCCCAAAGGCAGCATAGTCTTCAGTGACATCTGGTAATCTAGAGATGTTCCTTTTTTGAACTTCAGTGGTGGAGTAAATGACTTCTTTTCCTCACACAAAGAAGCAGATGTCCTCTCTACACATTCATTGATTAATTTCTAACATACTTAAAAAAATAAATTTTCATGTATTCAATGTCTGATAATAGGACCTATTACCTTGTTCTCATTGGACTTTTATGGTTTCTTTCATGTGTTTTCTGTAGAAGAAATTATTTCAGGTAGCACCAATAGATATTTTTCCTAGTATTTGTGTTAATTTTAACTTTAGCAGCTTGTACTAAAAGAAACTTTTGTTTATGGTAGATCTGCATGCTAAAGGAATTTTGTAGTGTATTAAAAGAGAAAAAAACAGAAATCTCACCTGATGATATTGACGTAGAATACTTATTGTGCTGCCTCTTCTTTTGTGGTAATTTATAAAACAGATTGCAATTATTTCTTGGTCCACATGAGTTACTACCACAGTCCGATTTTTCTAAACTCTTAGTCTGATAACTGTACACGAGAGTTGGAAAATGTCGACAACATATGCAATGAATATATAAATGACCAGACATGCTTCTTGTTAGATCATCTTATGATCTTAAACTGTCTGTAGCACTGCATGAACACAGTGTATAGTATTTGATTCTTTGGAGTGTTGGAGACTATGCTAGGACATCAGTTTTTTAAAACTGGCATCAAGAACACAAGGATTTAGACTCAGAGGAACCAAGTTTGTCCTCCATTAACAATGCTTGATGAGGGCTGTGCTATTTCACCCACACAGACTCAGGTGCTGTATGTTTGATTTTCATATTGTTTATGACTTCCCAAAGAGCCTGTAGCTTGTAAAATAGCTAACTTTCCTCCAGTCTTTCATGCAAAACCTTAATTGTTTTGTCTCACTATCTGGTTCCTTTCTCTCTTTTGCCACTCATTAGTGAATGCACTTCTTCCCCCTCCCATCTCCTGCTATCTCAATATTCAAGATGGCTCTGTGAGTCCTTAGTAATGAGCTAAAGATGTAGCATGCAAGAGCAGATATGTAATTACTAGGGTACCTGAAATCCAATGGGACCTTTTCTGACTCTCTTTGGAGAGGAATTAACCAAAGCCAACATCAGCACTCGTTCACATTTGATGACTCAGTTCTCACCTGTGTGTTGAGACAATTAATCTGTCAATAGACTTTAGCTACGCCTACTTTGTGAAAGGACACACTGAACCTCTGGGTTGCAGTGCTGAGAAAAAGAGGACTTGGTAGCTTTTACTGCAAGACAGCAAGATATTTGTCATCACTTTATGTGACTGATAGGTGTGAAGGAGATGACAGTCTTTTTTGGATCATCAGTCCAAATATGTCTATGATTTAGAACAAGTAATTACACTGTTGTCTTCCATGTTTAAAAATCATACTTAGCCCACCACAGAATGAGGCCTTTAATACTTAGTGAAAGGACGTGAAAGAACATTCTTTTGTATAACAGAAGATAATACATATGAACATTCACTGCCTTTCCAAGTCTATAAAATCTGTAACTAATGTGCTAAAAATAGTTCTGTCATGCAATATTATGCATGTAGCAATTATCATGAAGGAATTTGATTATATTCATTCATATTAATGGAGCAGTTTTCATTTATAGGTTTGTAAACATTTCAAACTCTATTACCTAGAAGCATTATTTCATTGTATTGTCAGAATATATTATCTTTTGTTTTATAGCCACAATGGAATACAGAAAGAAGCCTATAGCAGACAAAAATACAGTCTTGCTTATAAAATTGGACTTGAACACTAGCAGTATAGAAGCAGGTTCTCCTCAAAGGTCATTGCAATGGATCCAAAAACTACTTGTCATCCTCAACCATCAGCTGAATCCATCCTCTCAGAATGCCAGGAGTTCATCACCATGGAAACCAATTATCAAATTGGGAAAGTTAAGAATTTAAATTGTCTATTTGTAGAATTTATTTAATTGCAAATGGAGACCTTTAAAAGCCTAGCTCACTAGTGAAGATATAGAAAATCTCCTGTGGATCCTCAAAAACATTAAATTATCATGTAGGAAAAGTGTGACTGAGAAGGATGAAGAGGGGAGAGGGAGGTCAATTTTCATGATGGGTCAAAAATAAAGTTTATTTAAGTTCTGCAGTGGATTGAACTCCAGGACATCAGTGACAAGTGCAAAAGTGACTCAGAAGTGGTCAGGTCCGTAGTCTAAAATTTTAGATCCTTGCTGTGGAAGCATAGCTGCAACAAAATTAATCTTGTTACAATGCTTCCTAACTTGTAGTAAGTTTAGCAATGTGTTTATGAACACTTTTTGGTTTATAATGATTTCCCATTACCATTTTTTTTTTCTCTAATAAATCTGTTAAAGTAAAAAAACAAAACTAAAACCAAAACCAACCAACCAACCAAAAAAACAGAAAAAGAAAAGGAAATAAACTGTATTGGATTGTGCTTAACTCTTTACTGATACCTGGAATTCAGGAAAAAAAAATCTACTAAACAAAGTACAATAATGTGGTGTCAGACCCCAAAGCTTTCATGGCATAGAAAACTTCTGGTGGCTTCAATAATAGCTAAGTGAAAGCTGATACTTTTATATAACTTGAGTGCAAATTTCCAAAGAGAAGTATTTCAGAATTAAGTGATCTTACACAATTTTAGGGTGGCATAAACTGCTCGATGTTTCAAATGTGTCCCATTCATTTCAGTGGGAGTTCTGTCTGTTCAGTACTTCTAGAACGACCAGCATGCAAATACTTTCACAGTTCAGATTTTCCAGCATTCAGCACCATCAAACCAACACAGGAATTGGTTTGTAGAGGTACAAAACTTTCATTTTACAGCTTCAGTAAGATCCAGATTTTCAAAACTCTATGAATGCAACATAACAATCTTGAAAGTCCAATTACTTATACAAAAGAATCATGAAAATTGTATATCTTTGGAGGCTTGGAATTCCAATTGTCAGTGCTGATTTCCATAAAAGGACATTTATTTCAGTTACTGTGTATTTATTTCTATTTTAATTCAACATTCCCACTGAAACAGAAGATGCTGACTTCCCCCTTTTTGTCTATGGCTTACTTCAACACTATTCAACATGATTATGCTCATAGCTTCATTAGACAAATAACAGAACTAAAAGCAAAACAAAACACTTTCATTAGACATAATGTTTTCAATAAATATAAGCTCTTCTTATTTTTAAAAAAATCTTCATAACCAAGCTTAAGTGTTACAGCTCATTAATAATTAACTTTTTAATAAAACATTTTGGTGAATGTACTTCTGTACAGTTGATCTTCAGTTATTCCTGATTTGTATCTAAAAGTTAATCTTCCATGCCACAGTATATACATTTCTACTCTCTAATTTGGTGGCTTATATTTTCAAGCACAATGGAGAGAGACAGTTCTTGCTAAGACACAAATATCTTTAAAATAAAATGTATAGATGGTTGTTGGTTTTTTTTCTTTCTTTCTTTCTTTGAAGCTGGTGAACTAAATATTTTGCCACAATGTACAACAAATGAAGTTAAACCAAGTGTGTTGGTCATAATGGAGTACATATCAATGAGCAGCTATTCTGCACTATTTTTAATTCCATTCCATTCCTACCTGTTGACTATTTTCTACTATCCCCTCATAAATATGCAGTTATAAAGAGGAAAAGTATATTAAGAATGGCATATGCATTGAACTGTTTTTTCTAACTAAAGGTTTTTGGCTATCAAATTTCAGCTATCGGCCATTTCTTACAAAGATAGTTGGTACCAAATACGTTGACTATCTTCTCTCACTACTATCATCATTCTACTTTCTCTTTTAGGTTTAAGGCTTGCTTTATGTTCAGTCTTGTGTCCATTTTTAATGAATGAATGTAGCCATTTATGATTGGATTATACCTTGGTCACTTGACTTTAGCTTTCTTATTAACCAGTTTTGTATTTAACTGTTGATAAACTTAGCAATAATGGAGTCTTCCTTCTTCTGTGGAAAGGTAAACAAAATCTTGTGGTCTTAGCTGCTCATATAATGTTTCAAATCTTGTAGGTAAATAAAAAACCTGTTATTTGCTGATCATTAATCAAATAGAAACATGAAAGACAGAAAAGAAAATAAAACAGCAGTGCCAGTGGATGGTTTATTCTGTGGAATAAGGTCCTTAATCTCAAATACTTATAGTTATCCCTAATATAAAATATTAGGGATAAAGCATAGTCGTACACATTATTAAAGGAACAACTAGTGCAAGTAAACTTGTTGGCAGCAAATTTTTCTGTTCCTGTAACTTATCAAGGTTTCAACCTCTGACTCAATTTCTATAACAAATTATTCTTTCCATAGTTAAAAACTTTCTGAAAAAGCTGGTAAGAAAAATCTGGTGCTGAATAATGTTTTCAGATGTGATAATTCTGCAATACTGGTGTAAGTATTTTATAGCTTGATTACAGCATCTTCTAACAGATATTCAGATGTTTTTATTGTACTATTGTCATATTAATCTGGAGGTTTCCAAAATCAGATTGAAACAAGCAACTGGTCAGATATTGGTGCTGGATCCAGTTCACTGAAATTAGTTGGAAGAAGTAGAATCATCTGTAGGAGGGACCTGACATACAGCACCAGTAAAGTAAGTAAGAACAGAATGGACCAAAAGGGAAGCACAGCATTATGAGCAAGCAGAATATACCATAGGCCTTTGTCCAGGAGAGAGGAAGGTAAGAACCCAGACTGCAGAGCCGGAGAATGAGCTAGAAGCCAGGGCAGGTATGAAGGTGCTGCTGATGAAAGACAGAGAATGGAACAGGCAAGAGGCTAAGTGTGTCTACTGCATACAAATGCCAATCTCTTATATAGCACTTCAAATATATGACAAATGCTCTTCAAAAGAGATCAGCTTCCTAAATAGGCAACAGGTGCATTATTCTGCTGAATGAAAACATTTAACAATAGAGACATCAGATTGCTCTAGAGACACTTGCATGACATTGCTTGTTTAGATAAGCAGCTTCTCTAGGTGTTAGAGAGCTCTTTTGTGACGTCAGTTGACAGGAAAGGAGAGGCCATTAGACTGACTGGTAAAATGAGGTCTCTGAGGGAAAAAAGTAGAGAATCCTTTTGTTCATACAAAGCAGTGTGTTTACTGTATCAGCCTTTGGTTGTCAAATATATATATATAAACCTAGCTTTTTCCTTAGAAACTTCATATTCATCTTGGATGATTTGTTCAGTGTTAATCATGCAAATCTTCCATTTCTATAGAGATGGTCATCCAGGTCTGCATCCACAGGAAACTACCGCTTTGTAGAAAATTAGCCTTTTGTAGGGAAGGGGAAACAGTCAAAGCTCCTTCTGCGACTTCCCTGTCATTTGCCAGGATCTAAGGAAAATTCCCTCTTATATTGGGTGAGAGTGACAGAAAGGCCTAAAAAGATGCATATCCCCACCATTTACTAGTATGTCTAGAGTATGGTAGCAAAGGCAGTATATTACCAAGTTAAGAGAAATATGGAAATAGTCGTCCTTCTGATGTACAAATCCTACTACTAAATACAAGCCAGAAAACACTTTCCTAGGAGCTGTATTGCTAAGGAGCAGAGAGGGAAGGATGTGGTGGGGTATCGACAGCAACAGAGCACTCACCCTGCCATTCTCTCACTCCCCCCTCCCATGGGATGTGCAGAAAACAGAAGGAAGATGAGAAGACTTATGGATTGAGATAAAGAGATAAAGGTGAATCAAAAGTGTGCGTGCAAGCAAAGTGAAATGAGGAATTTATTCACTACTTGCTGTTGCTAGACTGATGTCCAACCACTTCCTGGAAAGCGGGGCTTCAGCATGCATAATGATTACTTGGGAAAACAAATGCCATAGCCACGGGTGCCCTCCCTTCCTCCTCCTTTCCCCCAGCTTTTATTGCTAAGCATAATGTCATATGGTATGGGATATCCCTTTGGTCAGTTGAGGTCAGTTGTCCTGGCTGTGTCCCCTCCCAACCTCCTGCCCACCCCCAGTCTACTCGCTGTGGGGTCAGAGTGGGATATAACAGAAAGCCTAAATGCTGTGCAAGCACTATTCAGCAACAGGCTGTGTGCTGTCGCCAGTGGTTTAGCCCCAAATGCGAAGCACAGCACCGTATGGGCTGCTATGAAGGAAACAAATTGCATCCTAGCCAAGCCCAGTACAGAGAGCAAAGACCAAGAACAGTGTGAAGATGGAATATTCCTATATTCCTAACACCTCCTATTGTAGATGTCTGGCATCCTGCAATCTACTGTAACTGATGTCCACACTGGGGGCCACCATTCTGTAAAAGGGAGAAACCCTCTCTCCATCCTGCTAAAAAAGTTTTGTAATGGAAATCAGATGAAGAAAAATAACCAGAGATTTCTTGTACCTTAACCTTCAAGATACTTTCTCCAGTGGCAAAGCTACTCTGACAGGTTTCCTATTTCCATGACAGGGGGGAGTATTACATCATTACTTCAATTAAAATGTGTCTCTTCTTAACAGCTAAATGTTATAATTGAGGACAAGGAAGGAATTACTTTTTTTTTTTCTTTATACTGGTCTCCAGT
The DNA here is from genome assembly GCA_000699545.1 of Podiceps cristatus. Lineage (NCBI taxonomy): Eukaryota > Metazoa > Chordata > Aves > Podicipediformes > Podicipedidae > Podiceps > Podiceps cristatus. The sequence goes on along the minus strand of KL269286.1, from coordinate 7,504 downwards.
CTAAAGGAAATATTTACATCCTGTATCCCTTCAAATGTCACTCAATGAAAGTAAACTAAATAGCTTTTCATTTTCCTCACACTGCCTTCTAACCTGGTCCTTAATTATCTGCAAATCACTGAAGTCACATGAGTGTGTGTACCGATCTTTCATTAACTTTTCTTAAGTTTGCCAGTGTTTGACAATTGATCCCCTAACAATTACACTAGCTTTCAGTGTAATTACCACTTTCAGCTTGCTCTTACAGATACTTAGTATACCACTTAAATCTCCCAGGTGCATGTTTTTTGGAGTCATTCAGAAGGTCATTATATAAGATCACATTTAATCATTCAATTATTTGTTCCCAAAAGGAAAGTACTAGGGATCAAGAAGTACAACATGTGAATGTAATCCCTATTGAGTTTCCATTTTCTACAACTTGAGTATTTATTAGTAGTTCTTTCTTTAAGCCAGAAATTTACATAATAATTTTCATGAATAAAAAAGCCTTTCTGGTGAATCCCTAAGCATCATGAAAGAAATTGAACAGGCTTGGTCGGAATTTATTTACCTTTGGACAATAGTAATCTATATGTAATTGAAACGGCAAAGCAGTGGACATGGAGGAGTGGAGAAGGGACAGAGTGAATCCTCAAGACAAGACAATCAAATGTTGATTATCTGCTAGAGAGTTAAATTCTACTAGTGATATTCTGCACCAGACTGCATCGATTCTGTGATACAGACAAGCTTCTGTGACAAAGAAAAAGGAGGGTTTCTTTTAGGTCTGGTTTCCTTCAGTACTATATTACTGTTTGTTTGTTTGTTTGTTTGTTTGTTTTCTTAGAGTTTATGTTTAAAAGAAATTAATAGAAGCTCTTAGAAAGACAGTGACACCATTCAGAGCTAGCAGAAACTTTGTTCGGTGTGATGCCTCTGAGTATGACTTCCAACCTTCTACCTTTCCCAAGACAGAATTATGTATTCTCAGGTGTGTATTTTTTCCATCAACGATGCCTGTTCAGTCTCTTAACAACTTTTCTCCTCTTTCCCACAGAAGTTTTATTATAAGTTAGTGCACAGTTAAAAAAGTAACATCAGTTATGCAATAGGAACAAAGCAAAAGAGGGGGGGGAAAGGGATTTTCAACCAAATTCTGCAGGCATATCTTTTGTTTTCCAGGATGACAGCCACTTGGTGATAATTACAACAGCATCATAAGACAGCTTCCTTGTACAGTTTTCTTTACCTTAGAAGTCTTTAATTCAAATCTGTGGTAGTTCTTTTGATCTGATATATTCCTAGGACTATTCTTGTCCTGGCATCATTTCTTAACAACCCTCAGAGGTTACAAAATAGCTCATCTTGATCCACTCTTTTAATTCCAGAACCCTCTTTTTTTTTTTTTTTTTTTTTGGTTTTGCCTGCTTCATTATTACTGAGAAGTTCTAATTTGCCTACCTTCAAAGGTTTGACCTACCCAAATCTTTTCCTTTTTCTCTAAAATGCCAAGCTTTCTATATTTTCTATAAACTTCCTGTCTTCTCATACTTGAAGTCCACCATTTACATCTCAGTACACATACACCAATTCCATGTTTTACATACTTTTGAAGCTTACATTACATCTGATTATTTATCCATTGAAGATTTTATAATGCATTTGTCTGAAATCCCTTTGACTGCCACAAGTAACTCATAAATTTAGATTCCTCTGTCCATAGCTCTAAACTTATACGCATATGTCCACACATAAAGAGAGTCAAGTTAGGAAATTCAAAGCCTACCTGTAACTGAATCTGGCAAGTGATGTCAAAGGAAAGAAGAAGGGCTTCTGTAAGTACAAAAGCAGCAAACTAAACTAAAGAACATGAGGACCTGCTGCTGAATGGGCAAGGGACCTGGTAACACAGAACATGGGAAAGGCTGAGGTACTGAATGCCTTCCTCGCCTCGCTGTTTGCTAGCAAGACCAGCCTTCAGGAATCCCAGGCCTCAGAGACCAGAGGGAAAGGCTGAAGCAAGGATGATATCAGATTATACTTAAATTCATAGCATCATAGAATCATAGAATTGTAGGGGTTGGAAGGGACCTCGAGAGATCATCGGGTCCAACCCCCCTGCCAAAGCAGGCTCCCTAGGACATAGCACTCAGATAGGCGTCCAGGCGGGTCTTGAATATCTCCAGTGAAGGAGACTCCACCACCTCCCTGGGCAGCCTATTCCAGTGCTCTGTCACCCTCACTGTGTAGAAGTTTTTCCGCATGTTGGTGCGGAACTTCCTGTGTTCCAGCTTGTAGCCATTGCCCCTTGTCCTATCCCCACAGACCACTGAAAAGGGGCTGGCTGATTCCCCCTGCATCCCCTGCTTCACGTAATTATAAACTCCAATTAGGTCCCCCCTTAGTCTTCTCTTCTCAAGGCTGAACAGTCCCAACTTACTCAGCCTTTCCTCATAGGGGAGATGCTCCAGGCCCTGATGGAATGTTGTCATGGTTTAACCCAAATGGTAACAGGACCACACAGCAGCTTGCTCACACCCCGCCTCCCTGGTGAGGTGAAAGGAGAATTGCAGAGAGAGAGAGCTCATGGGTTGAGGTAAAAACACTTTACCAGGACAGCAAAGGAAAAGAAAACAATATATTAATAATATATAAGGATAGTAGGATATATAAAATTAGCAATGCACAATTTCTCACCACCTGACAACTGACACAGCCCATCCTGAGCACCAGGCAGGGAGCAGGGATATTCCCCCACAGCTCTCCCAAAACAGCAAGTTCCAGAGAGAGTGTGAGGGAACAAACAGCCCTGAATGAAAACATACAAAAATAAGAGTAGCAAGAAGGGAACATGAACAGAAAACGAACCGAACAAGGAACCAGCGCCAGAGGGCAATGGCTGACCCTCATTTATACCAGGCATGACATCTATAGTATTAAATAGTTTAGATCAACTATTCTGGCTGTGCCCCTCCCAAGTTTTTGCACCTGCACATCAGCAAAACTTGGGAAACTGTAAAATGTTCTTGATCATTCAGCAACGTACTATCACCATTTTTTCACATACTAAACCCGAAACACAGTAGCTGCTGAAAACCAAACTAGCTCCATCCTGGCTGAAACCAGGACAGAGGCACACACAAATGTTGAGAGAGCTGGCAGATGTCTTTGCAAGGCCACACTTGACAATCTTCAAACAATCATTGTGATTGGGAGAGATGCCTGAGGACTTAAGGAAAGCAAATGTCTCATCTATCTTCAAGAAGGACAAGAAGGATGATCCAGGGAACCACAGGTCAATCACCCTCACCTCACTCCCTGGAAAGGTGATAGAGTAGGTATTCCTGAAGACCATTTCCAGCTACAGGAAGGACAAGAAAGTAATAAAGAGAAGTTAGAATGGATTCACCAGGAAGAAAACATGCCTGATTAACCTGCTAACCTTCTGCAATAAAATAACTGACTTGGTAGATGAGAGGGTAGAAGTGGATATTGTCTACCTAGGAAGGCTTTTGACAGTGTCTCCCATAAGATCCACATAGAAAAAATGATGAAATATGGGCTGGATGAGCAGATAGAGAGTAAGGCAAGTTGAAAACAGGCTAAACGCCAGGCCCAGAGGGTGGTGTTCAGTGGTATGAAGTCTGGCTGAGGTCAGTAACTAGTGATGTACCCCAGGGGTCAATACAGTGACTAATCATATTCAAGGTCTTCATTAATGATATGGATGGGACAGAGTATACCCTCAGGAAGTCCTCAGGGTCCTGGTGGATACCAACTTTAACAAGAGCTAGCAATATACCCTTTCTGCAAAGAAAGTGAATGGTATCCTGGGCTGCATTAGGCATATTGTTGCCAGCAGCTCAAGGGATGTGATCCTTCCCTTGTACTCAGCACTGGTGAGGCTACACCTGCAGTGCTGTATCCAGTTCTGGGCTCCCCAGTACAAGACAGACATGGACATACTGCAGAGAGTCCAGTGAAGGTCTGGGAAGACAATGAAGGGACAAGACCATCTCTGATACGAGGAAAGGCTGAGAGAGCTGAGACTGTTTCATCTGGAGAAGGCTCAGAAGGAATCTTATCAATGTATATGAACATCAGGGAATAATTTTTTACTATGTGGGTGACTGAGCATTGGCACAGGTTGTTCAGGGAGGTTGTGGAGTCTCCACCCTTGGAGATAATCACAAGCTGCCTGGGCATGGGCCTGGGCAAGTTGCTATAGGTGACTGCTTGGGCAGGGAGGTTGGACAAGATGACCTCCAGATGTTCTTTCCAACCTCAACCATTCTGTGACTGTGATAGCACATTAATATTTCAGCTCAGAAATAAAATGTAGCTGAAGCACATATGTTATTCTTTATGTCAGGTGTCATTACAAAGCATCCAAAACCCCCACAAAAAACTGCTGTTAAGGTTTTCCTTTACCTATTTCCTTCCCTGTCCTTAAGCTTCTTTCAGATTTGAATTTTTCTGGGTGTTTAGGACCATATAGTTTTTCTAGTGAATATCAGAGAATCTTTTCTGTGAGCTCCTGCTCCCAGAAGAAGGATGGAACCCCTCCTTTTTTATAAATTCTATCCTTTTTGTCAAGAACCCTTCACCCTCTCTCCCCAGTTGGTTTTGTCAGGCAGGGTAAGTAATAAGCGAGTAATGAACAGAAAATAGTACTGTAGCTCTACCAGAGATAGAAGCTGGTAATAAATAAGAGAATTTTTTCTCTCTTATGGAAATAGAGTCCTTACAGTGTAGATAATTACCTTAGATTTGCTGTCAAAGCAGAAGCATGTAAAGACATCGTCAATGCAGTAGATTAAAAATTTATCTTTACAGTAGCCTTCAGGATGCATTTGAGTACAACATGACTGTACTATTCCTCCCAGCAAACTTTTGCTGAGGCCATGGCTAACAATCTGAGCATAGGATTTAAAAAGTATATTTTAAAAGGAAAGGCTTATCCATCCACTGATAGATAAGGCATTGGGCATATTACACCTGTCTTGCATACTATCTAAAGAAAGATATCAAACATTCTGTCCTATAAAGACATTATAGAATAAAGCATTTCCTGGTAATATTTATATTCCATCATTTCATATACAAATGTTCTTCATTGTAATTGCAAAAATTAAGCTATCTGCAAATGTATACTCAGCTAGCTATTGTGACTGAAGATATCCCCCAAATTCCTTTGTGCTAAATTAACCAATTTATAAAGTCATTTTATGGAATTCAAACAAGCTGATATTTGAAAGTCTTAGAAAAATATTGTTTGATAAGTTTCATTATTGCATTTTTATTTGATCTGTGCCAAAAACATTGTGAGAGAGAGCATGTCAGTACAGGAAAAAAAAACCTCTTGGAAAACAAAAAATAAACCCTGCACATTTTCCAGAAGACAGGAAAGATAAGTAAGAAATTATGAAATATGAAGCCCAAAATCTCCATTTCTTTCATCCAGACATAGGGTTTACACATTTCTTTAGAGTGATTGCAACATTCAGTTCATATGTGAACTTGAAGATTAGCCCTGAATGATGTTACCAAGTACTGCAAAGGAGGGACAAGCGAAAATCAAGACTCCCTGTATCCTCTCAGAGACCAAATCTCTCCAGCTTTTCCATTTAAGACTGTTTCAGAAGGGCCCATAAGTGAAAAATTTAATTTTACTTTTCTCTGCTCTCTGTAATTCAGTTTGAGTAGAGTAATACTTTTCAATATACTGGTATTTTTGACACCAGCGTCATAACTGCACTCGTGCACCACTTTGTCCTTTCTATTTATCTTTTCGAACACTTCTTGTCTTATTTTATATAGGTCTCTCCAGATTAGCTAGATGAATATGACTGAAGAACTATTGTTCATGCTAGCATGAAAACTAAGGAAGACTATAGCCTAGAATAACTGAGTTCATGTAGTTCTTGCAATATTGCAGTTCAGGTCACATTATGTAGAGTGTATAGAGACCAGAAATTATAGTAGTCCTCCACAGATCTACTTCCCAACAATAAGTTACCTTTCTATAGATAAACAAAACAATATACTTTATATCTGTGAAAAACCCTTACATTCCTTTTACTATTGAGTTAGCTGTGTTGTATTATGACATTCATACTTCCTTTTATACTACGCTTCCTATTTGTGCAATATGTATGCCTTGAGTAAAAGTATAGAAGAGTGAGAAAGAAAACAATAGAGAACATGTGAGACCTGAATAGCACCAAAAAAAAATGCATTCTAAGTTTCAAAAATGAACTACAGATCTTCTTTTATCATTTTGGCTTTTATTAGTAGTTTTGGATTTTGGTTTTTGTTGTGGGTTTTTTTGTTCTTTCTTTTTTCTTGTCCACTTTATTATACAAGTATAGGTTCTTTGGGAGCAATTCTAGATTTCTAGCAATATATAGTGCTCTCTCTTTTTTCCATCATCCCATATCTTAGGTACCCAGGTATACACATTATAATGAGAGCATGTCTTTCTGATGCTAGCAGATGGCATTACCATTGAGAAACTATGCAAAGTATCAAGAGCCAGCAGACATAAATCCCCACTGAGCTCAGGCTGGCTTTGATTCACTGAAGTATTCCACTGACCTCCCTTTTACCAGCATCCTGTCTGTCAGATTTTTCCATTATAGATACACTTTGAAGATGAAATACATTTCTTAGATTTGAATGTAGAAAGATCAAACTGTACAACCAGCATTGCACCCAGTCCACTTGCAAGTGAGACTGGAACTTAACATAAAACTGTAAGTCATCCTCTTGAAGTTGTGCAGAAATGTCCAGCAGAAGTAATGAGAGTAGACTGCATCAATAGACATTTCCCTAAGAACTGACTTTGAAAAGAGAAAGATTGCCTTTCCTGTTCACTTTCTATTTAAAAGCTTTCCCGAGAGCAGTGGCAAGAAAGTGTCACAGAAGTGAATAAGCAAGGACACAAGTTGCTGCTGCAGCTGCTGCCAGGGTATCAGGGCCACTGGTTGCCGATGGAGTGACAGAGTGAGATCTGGTAGACAGAGACAAGTGCTAACAGTGGAATCATCAACCAAGGATAGGTGGCTTATGTCCTCTATAAGGATTGGTGGGTTTCTAAATATTTTCTTCATTTTACATCTGAGTTTGCCCTCAAAGCTCTGAATATTAGGAGGATTTAACAATGATTAAGTCAGAGAGAAAGAAAACCTTTTTTCCCCTCAGCTTCTAAGCAAAATACAAACCAAGCAATTGGCAGCTTAAACAACATTTGAGTCTTTATCTACAGCTAAATTCTGTATTTAAAGATAAGCTAGGATTTTTTAGAACAGTTTTAAATTAATTTTGATTAGTCTATAATTTTCATATTAATCATAGAATCAAATCTCATATTAATCATAGAATAATTTTATATATTCAGGAAAACTTTAAATAATAGCTGAAGTGGGATATGAAAGAAAGACTATGTCACTATGTTAATTATATCAGGAGATTTTGAATGAAAATATCATACATAAATATCATAGAATCATAGAATCATAGA
>JMFS01058236.1:0-11484 GCA_000699545.1 Podiceps cristatus | reverse complement strand
ATATATTATATATATTATATATGTTTACAAAGACAAATAAATGCATTCAAAACTTCTTCCACTGGAATTGTTGCTTTAGCTGAGGTGACTGATGGGACTTAGTAGTGTTTGCCCGGAATAGTTTGGGTACGTCCTTGCAGTCTTGCAAAGAAAGGCTAGGCATGGTACCCTTTAATTTTTGTGAACAAGCTTGGTTGAGTCACTGGAGAAGTGATCAGCAAGCTATTCATAAACAGGGGCTTTTAAATGTATCGTGCTCTTCATATATCTTATGAACTTGTGTGGCCCTCTAATTACCATCTAATCATCAGAGCATCAAAGTGCCTTACTTTATTTAAGGTCCTGAAAAGCTAGAGTCAGGTTTTATGAGCCTAACGATATATAAGAAAGCATCATTTTTGCTTTATATTACGAAATATTTTTTTATCACATGAGAAGAAACTTTCTACCTAATCATTGTAATAAAGCTTTTGTGAGACTTTTGGAAAATTATTTTATACTTGTACTGCTGAAAATTGATTCTGGATCCTGTATATATGTTTAAAAATAACTTCTTAAATCTTTTAAAGTACAGACAGCTTGTGGGACTTCCCTGTAGGTGCCCCTGTTTATATTGCCAAAGTGTAGCTAGTGGTTGCAAAAACCCAGCAGCCAACTTACTAATGAGCTTGTTTTGACAGGACTGCATAGCTCATTGCTTATTAATGCACCGTGTTGCTGGCTGGATCATACAACACTTTCTGGAACTGTAAAAGTAATTCAAGATACTATATCAAAAACAAGCTGCAACCATAAACTGGAATCAGACTCACCGATTTAACAATCCAGTTTAAATATTCAGGGAAGGACTGTCATTTTCCCATGTACTGCTATTCTTTTCAGCTCAAAATTTTTGGAGTCTTCAGTACTCTGGGACAAATTTATCCTGGGGATAACTCTAATGAAGTGAGTGAAGTCACACCAGGGATTCATTTGGCTCATTACAAACATCTTGTCTTCTACCAGCATGTTCTGCATTTCTCAGTTGACACACTGTGCTGAAGACAGAAATGGTCAGTTCAGTTTTCAGGCTCTTCTGTCTTTTACGTGGCAAATTGTTTTCTGTTTTGTTTTTTTGTTTGGTTGGTTTTTTGGGTTTTTTGGGTTGTTTTTTTTTGTTTGTTTCTTTTAATCAGAGCGGTGTAAATGCTATGGGCTGAAAAGAGTGTAAAAACCAGGCAATATCACAGTCGTAACAGAGACAATTGCAGTGACCAGTAGCCAGATACCTTCTTCAAACTGTTCCCTCTTATGATGCTGGGTAGTTCAAATTTTACAATGTAATACATTTTGATAATATACCTAGGGATTCATGAGGCCTCCATGATCCTGTTGACTTGCCATATGACTTCCTATGGGATTCCCATATGCAGTATTTCCATTTTCGATCTGAAATGTATAAAGACTGATTAATATATGACACCTGCAATCCTTGACAGCCTTGCAGAATTGATCTGTTTGGCCTGAGTATTAATCCAGCATTGTAGTCTCAACACTGCCTACTTGGGGATGACCTCCGGCATGTTTTGCACATCATTTTTATTAATTTAGATTTTTAGTTTACATAATGAAACCTCCAGAGCAAATACAGTAGCTATGATTTATTCTTCTATTCACACAAATACATAGAGAGGAATTATAAAGGAGACTGGAGAGTATGAAACTCTTTATTAAAAACTCTTTAATTTTTTAAATTAAAATCTTTATTATACTGTGATTACATTATACACATATATATACACGTGTGTAGATACACATAGACAAGTGCATACCTGTGAGTATATGCACATAAAGCCCTATGCACATCTTCCTCCCAGAGTATGTATGGCATTTGTATCTCACTGATTGTACAGCATCGTCCTTAAAAATCATGGGGCATAACATTACACAAAACTTTGTCAGTACCTACCTGCCAAGACAGTGTAAGTCTGGAACTACATGGCACCATGTCAGATCAAGTCTTCAGGGATCAAGGCTTGAGAAACAAAAACTATGTACCTATGCAGGGAACTATGATTCTAAGGAATTTAGAATGTATCACTGAGTTTGTTCCACTTTTCTAGGTTAAATGTATTATGACAGATGTTTTCTCTGGCATTTGAGCCCCTGTAGTGCTATTGGGATCTAGTGAATGTGGGTCTCTTCTCCCAAATAACAGGTGAGAGGACAAGAGGAAATGGCCTCAAGTTATGCTGGGGGAGGTTTAGATTGGACATTAGGAAACATTTCTTCACTGAAAGGGCTGTCAGGCACTGGAACAGGCTGCCCAGGGAGGTGGGTGAGTCCCTGTCCCTGGACGTATTGAAAAGACGCGTAGATGAGGTGCTTAGGGACATGGTTTAGTGATGGTTAGGCACAGTTGGGCTCGATGGTCTAAAAGGTCCTTTCCAACCAAGGGATTCTATGATTCTATGAAAAAGGAGTTCTCTGTTTTTTTATTTTCAGAATTATCTGAGAGTTGCCATCTCACATCTGCTTTGGTGGGCAGAGAGGTACTCAGTTCTTGCTGAATGATGGGGCCACCTCCAGGACTGATGGAAGATCATTGCAGTGGACAAGCAGGACACTCAACATTTTCTGGATTTGGATGTCTTCAGACGAAGAGCTCCAGCCCATCTTTTTTGTGTGGGTCTGACATACTCTTAGAAGTTCTAAGAAACTTATCTATTGACAAGTCTATGTCTCTCTGTCTCTCTATATATGCACCGGATGGGCTTGCCCAACTTCCTCTCTGAGTGAGTTTTCAAGACAGATATTTGGCAACATGGCCAGAAATCAGTGATCAGACTAAAATCTTTTATTTGTAGAACTCTCACAGATGTCATCGGAGTTACCCGAGTACACCTGAAAGCCAAACTTGGTCTTAAGTTCATATATATTAATGGCACCAGTAGAATACTGTAATTAGAAAGCCTCCCACACTTAGGAGGAGAAGTAGGATTATGATATAATTTCAATTTATGATATGATTTCAACTCTAATAGATGTTCATTGGGTTAGAATAAGCCTTTGTCTTTTCCATACTAAAAGAACCTGCATTGACCGGCTTTACTCAGGATATTTCATATGATTTATAATAAAAGGTTTGTTGGGTTTTTTCTGTGCAAATGAATCCTAGGGACAACTTCTCTTTTCTTTAAAAAAATACTTCAAATTATTTCAGATTTGTTCTTTGTATCCATGAATTAAATACAATAGTATCCTTTAACAATAGGAACACACCTAAGTATTATCTGTTTGTTTATACTGTTAGGTATTCTGCTGTTATGCCCCTGTAAACTTTCAGCAAGTGATTGCTAGAATCAGAAACAGGAGAATGTGGTACGTTGACTTTGGCTTTATGATAAGACATAAACGTTTTGGTTTCACTCCATGTTGCCTTCACGATCATGGAATTTGGCTTTAAAAACTAGCTTTGAAAAAATATAACATTTCAAATTGAAGAAAGATGACTTAAAAGAGACTAAAATATACATTATGTTGCATACATTTTATGGTATATGATATATTCATATGGTATCCTAAATACCCTTCAACCCTTTGTTGAGTTTAACAGAAAACTCTCATGACTCTTAGTGAAATGTCTGATAAATATTAATTTCTCTGCTTTTGTTGAAAAGCTAAGAATTGGCCACACTTCCTACAATCCTATTGTTTTTCCTGCAAATGTTTGACTCTGGGCCAATGAGGTAATTATATAATCTTTCACTCTTCTCTGGAAAAAAAGAAGATCCACATAAAATAAGGCTATTATTAAGTGCACTGTGACATACAGAATTCTTCAACATAAACTAAACATATCATGTTGAATCTTACTAAAAGGGGGAAGCAGGTTGCCGTGCTGATGATGTTGTGATCCTTTCTGATCACCTGTGCTGGGATTAACTCATCTAATTTTTACCACCTTTAATGTAGGTGTCTTCTTTTAGCTGATCGTTAAAGCTTCAGCTATTCTAAGTGAGATGAGCCTGGGCCCTGTAGTGATATCGAGGAGCTGGGAAGGATTTAAAAAGCACTGAGGAGAGAGGTTATGGGGAAACGTACAAGGAATCAACCTGCTAAGGAGGGTGGGAATCTGCAGGTGCCCAAAGGGGATAAAAGCAGAAAAAGGAGCGTGCCTGTTCAGTAAAGGAAAGGAACATTGAGGACACTTCTCATGAAAAGCTTTTTTATAAACAGTAAATAAATGTAGGATGAGAATAGTCTCTCAAGGGAAGTGGTAACTGCCTTGTTGCTCAGGAGATTTAGAAGTAAAAGTCACCCGGGGAAAAAAAAAACCAGACAGCCCAGAGGAGGGTTGAATTCCTTTACTATTCTGTGATTTTCCATGTAAAAACTAACAAAATTAAAATGATCACTAATAGAAATGCATTTATAAGACTTTCCCATTCTGTAGAGGATGCATTTAGAGCACTTCATCAGAAATCCTCTCCTCCTCAGGAGGTCCATCATGATGGTGTGCTCCAAAGTGGAGTTTCCCTTCATTTTCTTTTGATTATTCATTTTCTCCATAATGTGAATTTTTCAAAGAATTTTCATAAACTTTATTGACTATCTATCTATTAAAAAAAAATAAAGCACCAGTTGAAATAGAGGTGGATTTTTCAGAGATCTACATCCATTCGGATTAATATTTTTGTTAAGGGAAAGTATGAAATCTAACACTGGTAGTTTTGGAAATTATAGTTTAAAGATGGTCTTTTATGGGTGCATTTTATGAACATTTGTTTTCTTTAAACATATATAGATGTATACCATATTATGGCCATCTTTGCTAAAAAGGGAGGAGGTGTATTTATGTATCTTTCAACATCATGTAGCATGCAGATGTTTGGAGATAAAACAACAGCAGCAGCAAGAGCAAGAAAAGCATTTTTCATGATTTGTAAAGTAACAAGTCTCCACGAAAAGCTCTTCCAGTCTATAGTTCTTCATAAAATATTTCTTCAGCTTTGCGATACGTTAGAGCAGATGCAGGCTATGGAAACAGGTAACCCGTTGACACAGAGGCCATCACATCTCAGCTGCTTGGATGGAGGGGGGAGAGATGGCTGTTTACTGAGCTGAGTAAGCATAGAAATTTATGATTAGACTGGACTTTTTCAGAAATGGCCATTCACAGCAAGTTGATAAATGCTGCAATAATTTGTGGAATTAGCAAACAGGAACAGATCAGTATCTTAGTATGGAATGAATTATGATTATTGGTATAACCTCAAATTCCTCTTCCTTTTGTCTTCAGAAATATTCACAAATCAAATAAGAATAAGATTAAGACATCTGATTTTTTAACACAAAACCCCTCAGAATTAGATACAGCTTTTACTGATAGTTTGATGAGTTCTCATTTATTTTTTAGGTGTAAATGAGTTACCCTTAACAAAAGGCTTAAAGAATTTCATGAAAATGTGATTTTCCAGATGTAAAATATTACTAGTTTGCTTTTATATGGCCGTCATGAATTTCAAAGTAAATTTAACCTTAATTATGTTGAAAGTCTCTGTAGATTTTTTAAGTAGCTGCAAATCTTCAATGCTGAATATGGAGCAACAAATTTCCTATTAGAGAAACATATTGTTAATTTGTTAAACAAGTCACACCTGATTGCCAGTTACACCTCATTGGTATGCTGTTAAGACAAGCCCCTTCACATTTAGTTAGGCATTGTTTCAAACAACTTGCCAACAAAGATTTTTCCTCGGATCCTGGAAGGCGGTATTTTACACATACTCAAAACCAATAACATTTGAATGACAGTTATTTTCAACTTGGGATTTTGACAAAGACTCTTAATTGTTATTCCCAGGCAAAAATCTTCATTAAGAGGGAGTCTGTGTTATAAATATTTATCAATTACCTGAGGGAAGAATCCCTGAGAGGAAACAGTATTTTCTAAATAATTCAGTCTATAAAAATTAGTCTGGGAATTCCTAAGTAAGTTTACATTTAAAACACATATGAAAGTCCTCCAACTCTTGAAACTTGAATTGCTTCAAATCCTGGTTTTAATCACTGCTTTGCCACCCTCCTTATACCCTTGCACCTTCCACACTCACTCATGATCCAGGGTTTTTTCCTTGAAGACAAGGAAACGGTGGGTATTTTGGACACAAAGATGAATTATCTGTAATTTGTTTCCTCTACCATTATGAATCTTTACCATGCAAATCAAGTTTCCTCGAGCCCATCCAATGTCAGGTTATGTCTTGAGGGTTGGTGCAGTCACGTGACAGCAAAAACGTGTCATCAGAAGCTGCAGTGAGAAACGTGTCTCCTATCAGCACCCATGTGAGTGCTTGGGAAGACAAGTGTGTGGGTGTCACTCTGAACTGTAGGAACCGATGGCTCTGGAGTTCATTCCAGTTGGACGCCTGCATCTTCAATTAGATACCGAAATCAGAGACTTGGTCACCGAAAGGGCTGTGAGCTAACCAGCTGCTTCTGAATCCACGCAGCAATGGTCCGTGTTCTGAGTGCAGCCAAAAAACCCCGATGTCCTGGGTGAAGCCAAAACAGGGTCACACACGTGGACTCCTGAATTTAGTCCCCTCTTTTGACTTTGGGGAACCACTTCTTAATATTATTTCTTATTTCTTCTCTAACACAAAACTTATTTTTTCCCTAGAAATACAGAATAGCTGAATAAAGGAAAAATCCTAGTAGGAAAATGAAAGAAGGTTTATGAAAAGCATAGAGCAAATGAGCAACCAAATAGAAGAAGGAAAATCATGATATTTTCTGTTAGACTAACCTACCTCATCAGACCATGGCCAAAAGCAATGGATGTTGATAGGGTATAATTTCTGTCCCAAAAAAAGAAGTCAGGACATACTCGGAAAATGAAACAAGTTCATTTGGGGATGCCAGATTCTTTGTGTGTAAGTCAGTGGATGAGTGCAGCACTGATTGAATCACACAATTTCCAAATAAGATATTAATATTTCATTATTTTACACTGGTACTTTGTTTTCACTGTATTATTTTAGACATTGAAACACACTACAGCACTTTAACACATCTGATCCAACCCAAATATATGAAAAGGGTAAAATGATCATTTAATAAGAATAGAAAAAAAAAAAAAGACAAACATATTTATAGAATTGCTGAAATACTTAATTCATAGTTGCAGGCCAATGAAGCCCGTAGCACGTTATTGTTCATTGTGCTTTAGGGGGAACATCATGTGAATTCCTCTCTGCTGCTGTCCAGTTATAGTGAAACTGTTATATTAGGGTAAAAGCAGGAAAATGGGACTAGCAGCCATGGGACTTGCTGCTGCCTGCATGTTACACAGCTGTCTCTTCTGGTTAAACCACAAATGATACATGCCCTTGCTTAAAGCACTGGCTTAGAGTAGATCACTATTTAAACTTATATTCATAATAAAATGCAAGTTTCTGTCAGCTATAGTTGCAAGGTAAAACGTGACAAGATGCGTGTAATTGCAAGCTGGCGCATGCCTGAGTCTGCAGGCAGCCTGAAACAATAGCCCCGAGAGGTGCACACAATGCTGGAGTGCAAAATTCAGGAGTCAATGTTTCATGAGTTCACATACACTTACGTGCAGCTGTTTTTCTAGGTAGAGAATTGAAGACCGTTTCTTGACCTGCCCAATGGTTGAAATGTGGGTATGTTCTCTGTTGACCCTTTCATTTTAGTAGACTAAAATCCTGATGATGGATGTCAGTCACTGTGCAAGTATATCTGTTTTACTGTGTGTCTTACTTTTAAGGCTTTCTTTCAGGGATTAAACTTCCTTAAGTAAATATGTAACAGTACATTCAGGCTGATGAATATTTTTAGACTGTGCCGTTTACCAGTGCTGAAAAGGCATTTTCTGTGCAATGGGTGGGTTACTGCACCACAGTTCAGCCAACACAGCCGGTTGATACTTTACTCCCAGTCACAGCTTCCGTTTTGCATTTATCATCTTGATTGAGCAGGAAAAACCTTAGTAACTGACTGTTCAGGTTATGTTATATCTTAAGAGGGAAAGAAAAGGGGATTTCATTTACCTTTCTGTACAGGACAAAGAGGCCTATTTGACTGACTCATCGTACAAAGGAGAAGACTGCCAGCTCTTTAAGTCCATCCTGTAGTCAGCCTTTGCAACTAGGGTTCAAAACATATCATCTGTCATGGCCAGAAAAATACTGAAAGCACTAAAACTGCCACCAAGTTTGGTTCTGGGGCTCTGTTTATGGTACAAAAGATGCTTGTCTATCATGACAAAAAATCTAGCTCATTTTTCAAGAAGTGGTTTTGAAAGCAGCATGTTAGCAGCAGTTAGATAGATATAAATAGAAGAAGATATGGTTTCCAATTTAGGGTGTGGCTAATTCCCTTCATAATGCCTAAGAGGAGAAGCGAGGACTGGATTTAAGGATTGCACCGCTTTGTGAAGCTTTGCTTCAAAAACGTCACAGGTTATTAAGATCTAGAAATTGTGTTCAGGTTCTCTGTAGAATGAATCAGTTCTTGCCTTCATTATCTCTTGGGGAAGATACGACAGGTGAATTGTATGTGGTCTGATACTATTTGACGTTTCTGTGCCATCTACGGCACTGGCAGCTGGATGGCAAAGGCAGCAGCCATGCTGTCCTCCCAGCCCCTCTGCTGTGTCATCGTGGCCGGGGATGGCGAAAGGGCACCAGCCATGCTGTCCTCCCAGCCCCTCTGCTGTGTCATCCTCCAGTTTTTGCCTTGCTGCTGTTTTCCTCAATCTAACATTTAAGTCATTCATATTGAATGCATCTTGTTGTTCTTTCTCTGAGGAAATGCAACCACTGGAAACATAATAGTGGCGAAGCAGCTAGGAAAAAATAATTATTTTTATATTTTTAAGTATTTAAAATGCTTTGCTTTCAGCAGCACAATATTTGGAGGAAGAAAAGGGATACTAAGCAGAGACAAATCGGAAGGGGAGGGAATTGAACAGCTTGAAAGACAAATGACAATATGCTCAAGGGTTATGAGAGCCATCTAGCGATAAATACACTAGGAGTGAAAAAGGTCACTCTGAATAAGTGAGTGCAAAAAGTAATCAAGCATTAGAAAGAGGGACATGCCATGTGTAAAGAATGAGGTACTGGAGTTAAGAGTATAAATACTGATAAGGAAAGGAAAGCAGGAGAATGAGAGCAGATTGCCCAAGAGCTTTGGAAAGTTGCATAAAGAAATTGGCTTCAAGAACATTGGGACAAAGAGGCTGGTTGGGGAGAGCACATCTCTGCTAAAAACGGCAAGGACTGCTGTAAGGGAAGCAGATCCCTGGGTCCAGCCAAACAGCAGCCAGGCAAGTCAGAGATGGGGTGCAGAGGCGAGCGGGTGGGCACAGCACAGCCTTCTTTGGGAAGCCGTTGTGCCCAAAGGCAACCCCTGCAGCCTGGGGGCTGCTGTAACGTGGAAGAGAAGTGGCTGCAAACCGGGCTGAGGCCAGGGGCGCAGCACAGCCGCATCCCCAGCAGCCCCTCGCTTGCCGTGCTGCGCTGCCAGCGGGAAAGGCAGAAGTTGTGTGTCCGTAGGGATTGCTCTGGGGCCGGCCGTGCTTGTTCTGCAGTCAGACTCTGTGCGAAGCCTCTCTGTCATGCAGGGAAGATTTGCCCTGACATACAGCAATGGTAGCTTTCTGGGAATGTTTTTACTACTATGACACTGAATCAGAGGCAGAGCATAGTCATTTCAACACCCACCTGGTTCAGTTTAACATAAGAAGACATATTTCTATACATTTTACAAGTCTTCCATATGGCATATACAGAAGATTAATTTTGGACCCCTACTGCATGTTTACATCTTGATTCTGGGCACTTTAAGATGTAGTTAATGATGGAAAAAATATCAGGGGGGAAAAAAAAAAAAAGGAAACAAACAAACAAAAAACCAAACAACTGTTTTCTGCCAGCTTATCTGCTTAGTTCCTATCAGCCTGTCTCCTGGGCTGTGAGAGAGCTGCGGGCTTCAGGCTTTTTGTCTCTGCATGTCATGGACAGCCCACTGGGTAAGAACACTGAGAAATGGCAGCTCTAATGCCAATATTTAGCCAAACAAGATGAATGCATCAGAAACTGAGGATTCCACTTGATGCCTCAGATAGACCCAAATGGCAGATAGGTCTTCACAAGAGAGAAGTTCTCCAGCCCTCTTCTTTTCCTTTAATATAAGGACTGCAGGCATAGTTATTGAAATGATGTATAGAAAGGATATATACAAGTGGAAGTGTTCAAGGCCAGGTCGGATGGGGCTCTGAGCCACGTGGTCTAGTGGAAGGTGTCCCTGCCCATTCATGGCAGGGGGGTTGGCACTAGATGATCTTCAAGGTCCCTTCCAACCCAAACCATTCTTATTCTATGATGCATAGGAAAACATCTAAGATAATACTGCATAAACTCCACTGTGTGTGATGAATTATATAAGAAGAGAGAGGTGGTAGAAAACATACTGATTTTTCAAAAAAAAAAAACCCAAATCCTGAGGTAAAGTTGTGATTTGGTAATGAGTTTGAAATGAGAAACACTGCTTGTATGGCTACTGATGGGGGGATTTTGCATAAGCTAATTTTATTCTGGTGTTTTGGGGGCTAGGTAGCATCTGATGTCTACCATGTTTTTCTACTCTAGTCTTTTTTGTCCATAGGAGCACTTGGCTCCCACCTCTGCTGTTGCTCAGGTGAAACTCTCCATGACTTCAGTCAGAAGTCTGAAACCTGCATCACCAGTTGAGGAACACTGCCAGCAATAGAGGGCATAGGCTATGAGTGATGCTCTGAAGGACTTGTTTGGGACTTTGGAACAAGCATTGCTAGAGAATTATAATTGCTTCCTGTAAGGAAGGAAGAAGACCCACAATGAAGAGATTTTTTTACCTTTTTTCTCCAGAAAATTTCTTCTGCTCCTCTTTGCTGGTGAGAACACAACAAACTCCTCCTTGGTTTGAAAGTCTCTTACCACCTGCCTTCTTCCATAGTTATTGAGTTGTGGTTTTAATGTGAGACAATCACTGAAATAACATTCAAATTGAGATGTTCTTTTCTTATTTCAAAGGGAAACTAAGCAAAAAGAGGGAACAATCCAATACAGAATTTCTTTAAAGACGATTGATCTCTACTTGGAAGGAGATCATCTGCATTTCTCCCTTAAGAAAAAAAAAAAACAAAAAAAACACAACAAAAAACAAAAAAACCTTCTAATACTCTAGGGTGAGCTCAAGGCCTGTTTTGAAGAAGATTAACATACAGTGTACTGGAAATAGCCAACATGAAACACGGTAAAGAAAACTTCATAGTAATGTGTAACCAGGATTACTGGAGGTTGTTTGTGGTAGATTATAATGAAGAAAGAAAAAAAAAAAAAAAAAAAGTTAAGAAAACCTCCAGTCTGTGATGCCTAAAATTAAATGAAAATGGGTAATCATAGAATCATAGAATCATGTAATGTTTTGGGC
>KL269285.1:3264-18312 GCA_000699545.1 Podiceps cristatus | reverse complement strand
TTAGCCAGGCCTGAGGGGAGGCCCTGTGCAGAAATAAAAATGAACTTTGGGTTGAAAATCTTGGGGACTGGGGAGGCTGCACAAGTGTTTTCAGATGCGAAGTTTTTGGGATGGGGTTTATCCAGGCCCGTCTCAGAGACCTGAGGTGTCGGAGAGCTGGAGGAAATGGTGGGCACCGCGAGGCGATGCCGGGCAGCTGCTTTTTACCCTTGATGGTGAGGAGGGAATAACAACAATTTGGCTTTTTATGTGGTATTTCACGTGGATGCTGAGCCCAGGTAAAAATTCAGGGAAAATGCCAACTTCAAACACGGAAGCAGCCTGTGCACTGTAACTATGAGTTACAAAACACCTTGGAGCCGTGAGTTTCCTTTCAGCCCCCCGTGCTTCAAAATTGCTTCTGTGATTGTTTCTCACTCCCAGGGAAGGAGTCCATTTTTCACTGAATTCCCACAAAAACTCACATTGCCTGGCAGCAGAGTGGTTTTCATCACTGTCCAACTCACCGCCTAACCCAAACCCAGCGAGGATATCCACTGAAGGTGCAGCTGAACGCCCACCAAGTTTACCCAAACATCCAGTACATGCCGTGGAAATTGCAGGACGGATTCTATGCTTTGAACGTCCCCCTACGCTTGAACCTCAGATCTTGGAAACACAGCCCTGAAGCACAACGGGAAGAGCTGGGAAAATATTTTGAGGTTGCAGACAATGTACATCCTGACCAGCGTTTTGTTTGTCTGGTTGTTCTGAAAACATTGCGGTTACAACTAATGCCCCAGCGTGTCAATGTTTACGGGCAGGAAGCGAACAGAAAGCTACGGAGAGACCAGGTCAAGTGAATGGAACAATTTCTCGGCCGACAGAAGATGCAGGAGCTCTGCCGAGTTCCCTGGCGCTACACACAGCCTAGGATGTCTCCCTGCTGCTTCTTGGTCTTTAACTTCAAAAAGACACCAGTTACTTCCCTTCCTGATATCTACAGGAGTTTGGTCACGGATTCCTCTGGGGCCAGACCTTCTTCTAACTCTTTTTAGGGGGACTTTAAAATGAAAAAGGCTGCATCTATGTGAAACTTGCTCTTGAAGTCTTCACCAAGCATCAGTTTACTGGGGGAGCACGCCCTGCACGCCCTGCTCCACTTCTCCCCTTTGGCAGCGGCTTTTGTGGTGCTGCATCATTTGCGGTTATTTCCATAACTGTGCAGACATCCTCAGCTCTGTGAGCTCAAATTGCATTCTCAAAAGTTTATTTTCCATATTTCCGAATGTAGTTTCAGATGTTCGGGGTCATTTGGAGCTAGCCACCATGTGGGGAGCTGCATGGGGTGGAACATTGTTGGTGTGAGTTCTCTGATCTCTTGAACTATATAGTCTAGTTTCTCTTGGTTTATGTGAAAAAAAAAAGAGGATGAAAGGACAAAGAAAACTTTGCACTGCACTTTGAAAACACAAAGCACAATATAAGCATGAAACAGGGCATGAAATCCTCAGGGATAAATATACCCCTGCTCCACCATGGTGTAGCAATCCTACTGTAGCAGTGATGATAAAAGATGCAGCTTGCTTGAGGGGACCCAATGACTGAAGATCGCGCCATGAGAGCACCAATGCCCCAAACCATGAATTTAAGGCTCCAAAACTGACTAAGGTGAGCTCTTCCCACAGGCTTCCCGTCAGCCTGACCGGGAAAGGCCTCTCCGCGTTCCCACACAGCACGCACGGATGTACTCCTACACGTTCACGCAAACCTCTTCACCCAGCTGGCAGGCAGATGTGCGCTCCCACCATGCCCGAGTTCAGGCGCGCGCACACACACGCTCCCACGCACAGATGTCCTCACGCTCTCATTTCTGTTACGGCTCAGGTTTTGTTTCCGCTTTGTTTTGAGGAACGTAGCGCAAGCTCGACTTTGCCTGTGTTTGCACATTTCCTTCTACTGCTATGAAGTTCTCCTATGCCGTTATATCTGGCAGCCTGCCTCCAGTTCTGACCTATACAAAGAGCACGTGGTTTTACTTTGTTATTTTTTTATAGTCTGGAATATGCTCATTCAACAGGATGGTAAATCCAGCTATGTCAGCAAAGTAAAGAATAACAGGCATGAAAGCTTCAGAAAAGACTCAAAAGCTTTTTCCCACAAGTCTTCTTTGTGCTCTAACACTTGATTTATTTTTCCCTTGTTAATGCTTTCTGAAGCCAGTAGCAAGGAAGGAATTAATGGCACAGATTAAGCGGGAGGACATGCTGACAGCACAGTAACTAAATCAACTAAAAATGCATGGCGATTGTAGGAAGAGCCGGCGTGTCAGAGTGTACCGACACTGTCTTTATAGAAAGATGAGAATGAAGATAAGCCCTGTGAACTGAGCGAACCGTGGGGCTGCTGAGTGGGACCTTTTCAACCATGCTGACATCCACTGCGATGGGATTGTGGTGTAGGCCCTGCCGAGCAAGAGGAGAGCGCTGCAGGGGAACACAAAATAACAGCCGGGAACACCAGTGGGTTGGAGAAGATCAGCAGACCCGGGGCTCCGAGTGCCGCATGTGCCCTGGGACACATCAGGATGCCCAGGAAAAATTGCTTTCTTTAACCGCCGTGTGGTATATAATTCATACCGGAAAGCTTCAGGTAAGAAGTCAAAAAATAGGTCCCTCCGTCTCCTCCAGGCTCAGGCTGCAATTTTCCTCCTCCCCACATGTAAAATAGGGAGGAGAAAACCACAAAAAACATGACCCCTGGGCTCTGGTGACAGTGTTTCCAAGTCATTCATCTCCAAAGGCCAATACGGGTGAAAGTCAAGGAAGGGCACGTGCACAGCCAGGGCTCATTTGGGAAAAAGTCCCGCATATCAGAAGGTCTGGGGCTTTACCTGGCCGTGCTCACAGCCCGGCAGCGGCCCCACCGGCCCTGCCCGTGCCTCTCGCACCTGAGACTGGATTCGGACCAAGCAGGCGGCTGCTGCTGCAAGTCAGCGACGGCACCTTGTTCCATTCAGGCTCATTTATAACCAGAAGCTGATAATATCTCATGGCCATTCAATTGGCTTCCTGAATTTTCTGTTTGGAAATTGGTGCTTTAATATCTTGAAAACAGAGGAAGTAGAGGAAGGCAGAGGCTTCCCTGGAGGGAAGTACAAAACGTGGCTTAATTCAGATACAGATCCCAAGGGACATCAATCTAACTCCATCAGCAAATTGTCCTACTTGAAGCCACAAACTCTCACTGCATCTGCGAAAGCCCTTACTTTTGCCAGTCCGACAGGACTTCATTGGGCTTTCTGTGTTTTTGAAAAGAAAACTGCTGAGAAAGAATTAAAAGGCAAGACAGAGCAGGCGAGTGGTTTAGAAAGTCACATTTCTGATCATTAATAATGGTGCAGCAATCTTACATATTCTGGGTAAGGATGTTATAGCACTCTGGTGCCATAGCACTAATTATTAACATCAGTACCAGTAATAATGAAGAGGGCAGCTCCAGTTAATATATAGAAAACACCTGCAGGTTAAAAAAAACCAAAAAACCCCAAAAAACACAGCCATGGTAAAATAAACTCTCACCTGACTCCACCACTGATCTACAGCAAATAAGTAAGAACAGCTCCACCACTGATCCAGAGCAGATGAACATGCCTCTCCCCTCTCTGAGCTCAGGCTTTAAGTGCAGGTGCTTCCATCTAAGCGCTAAAATGAACAGCTAACGCCTAAAATAGTAAGTTTGGTTTTAACATCAAACTGAGCCTCTCCACACGGTGTTTCTGCATGTGTGACGCTTGCCCAGCCTGGCTGCGCTTGCCTCCTTTTTAATGAGTTTACTGACGGTTGAAGT
Organism: Podiceps cristatus; assembly: GCA_000699545.1. Classification (NCBI taxonomy): domain Eukaryota; kingdom Metazoa; phylum Chordata; class Aves; order Podicipediformes; family Podicipedidae; genus Podiceps; species Podiceps cristatus. Next base: position 14,484 of record KL269285.1, on the reverse strand, counting down.
GCCAGGACGAGACGCGTAGCAGATACAGAGCAGGAAGCATTAATATGTATTTCCTGCTGTAACGTTTCATTCTTCAGCCTCACACCGGGCTCGTTTGGGGGAGATAGCTCTGAAAACAAGGTCATTTTGCACAAGCGCCGGTTCTAGCCTTGAGGATGGAATAGAGGAGCCTTCTCAGGGTGGTAAAACAGCTCAGCCATAAGGCTGATCAGCGTTTTAAGGGTGGCTGTGTACTGGGAGGATTATATACTTTCTGACTTGTGTAAAACAGCTGAAACTGCCTCCGGGGGGTGAGGAGTGAACGCCGCTTGCCTTGTACTGCCAGGGGATCCTGTGCGTGGGGCACGTGCCTTCTCTTCCAGTGAGCAGCGCAAGGCCGCTCCATTATTTCAGCTGTTCGCTGTGAGCAGCTGCCACATGAGAAAGGTCGGCTCCCCCCGTTTACTGAACACGTCTTTCCAGTGTACCACCACGCCGATAAGCACCAGAATCCAGAAATTCTTTAGCAGAAAGGTTTTGCTAACTTAATACAATGACACGTGCAGACACGGGACTCCTGGAAGAGCAAATGTTTTCGTGCTACTCAAGTCAGCCTCTGCAAACTTCCTCGGAGAGCAGCCGAATCCTTCCGCACGTGTCACTGCTTTCTTCTGCTTGTCCTTTTTCAGACATCACGGTTTGCTGCAGGGACTGGTCTTTGCCGCCGCTATTTCACCAGAGCAGCTTTGATGGTGATATTTCGAGCGTGGAGGGTGTCTGCGGTGGCACTGAGCCGTGGCAGTATTTACCAGCCCAGCCCTGAAGCTGCTCCCGATAAAAATGCTCCAGCAGCTGCACAGAAAATCTCTGTCCAGCTCTTGTCACGTCTTTCTGTGACACTGGCCCCCATCAATCTGCTCGAGTCAGCATGCCAGTTTGCAGAACGGTGATGAGAAAGCAGAAATCGTAGACCGTCTTTATGTCTGTCCTGGATCTTCTTTAATTAGGCTAGTGAACCATTAATTAGGCTACCTAAGCTCCCTTAGAGATGCTTAATCTTCACTGTGTGAGGCAGTAGCGTTCACAATATTAGGGATGGGTCTGGCTGATACCAGCTGAAACTTTTTCCTTACCTGTCATCAGGTTTGTTTTGCTCTGTTCCCATTTTATTTATGAGCGTGTTTAGATGTTCTCCCACTCATTTATGCACCAAGGTGATGCAGAGGCACTCCTTAAATGTGCAGAGGTCCCGGGCTCACCTCGCACTGCGGTCAGGGCTTTGTAGAGGGACTGGGTTCAGGTGCACCATCTGGGGCTCAGCCCCATTCACAGCACCCCGGGTATCTTTGAATCCACTTTGTCATTTCTAAAGAGAAGTATAATTGGATAAACCGGGTAGGAAGAGGTGAGTAAAAGGAAACTCCGGAAAGCCTGAGGTGAGAAGCGAGTTCTGGACAGGAAAGGTCACATTGCTCGTAAGAGCAAAGCAGCCGAAAATACCCTAAAATCCCCTATCCTTATCTACACAAGCGTTTTTCCTCCCCCTTATTCGAATTCTAAGTCTGATGCAACCCAGACCAGAATGTAGTAAGACTTGTAATGCGTTTCGTGTCCCACCAGATGTCAGCTCCTCTGCAGAGAAGGGCCCCGAGCCGGCTCCCACCGCACCATGGTGCAAGAACTGCTGAGACGTTGCATCATCTGCGGAGGTTCAGCGCTCTTGCGAGTGGGAAACACATAACCAAGCCCAGGGCCAGGCTTCAGGACGGGAGGAGAAAAGCAGCACGATGTACTCAAGGGAACGGAGGGTTTTTAGGTGAAGAATACTCTGTATTTCAGTTTCTCCAGCCTTTACTCACTCAGGTAGTGCCTCCCTCTTCTTAAAACCTCAGGAATTAGGTGACAGACAAAGCGGTTCCAGCGGGGACTCAGTATTAATCCGATGGTTTTGCTTGTCTAAGAACAAGTCCAAGCGCATTTGTTTCACCCAGGGAGACTTAGTCTGCCGTGAGGTGCCTGGACAGCCCACGCTTGGTTATTGAGACACCGTCTCCAGCGCCGGCGTGCGCAGTGGGTTTGCCGGTGCTGCTTTCTCTTGGACGCAAAGGACCGGCCACTGCATACGGTTATCATTCCTGTTTTCCCTCGGGAGGCAGATACAAGTTCACTTTAGAATAATCAGTGCTCTGCTAACACCTAGCCAACGCGCAGTTCCCATTCCAAACCCCTTCATCACAGGATCTCAGGATATTCAGAGGAATATTTCACTTCAGTGGAGAGGGAAACGCCAGCATCACGAGGCAAATGATATCCCCAGTAATATGAAGGCAGGCTGTGGCAGAGCAGGGGCTGGTATCTCACCTGGCTTTTGTGGCAATCGCCAGCCTAGGTACAATGCTCCCACCCAAGTGCTCTCAAGCACCAATTTTCCTCTGTCAGTTCGCAAAGGAGCACATCAGCCTGGTCTGGGTGGCTCACTCGGCTGGCTCTCAGGGGAGGCTGGCTTATATATTAGCAGGGGAAGGTTTAATTTAGACATTAGAGAAAACCTACTGACTGACAGGCTAGTGAGACACGAGAAGAGGCTGTCTGGGGTGGCCATGACATTTCCAGAGACGTGTCTAAGTCCCTGTGAGCCCAACGTCAGCCAGAGATGGCTGGAGCGAGCCGACCTGCCTCGTGGCCGGCGTGGACATGGGTCGTTTCTCACTGTTCTCCCACGCCCAGCTTTTACAGCTGAGGAGGTAAAGGACAGGGACTGACCCTTAGTGTTTGATTTTTACCTCCCTCAGCCCTGATAACAGTGACATTGCTGAAATTAATTCTGTTTTATCTTCACAAAACCCCCCTGGCCCCAGCCTGATGGGTGAGTAGGTTTTTCTACAACTGATTGGCATTTGCTTTTCCTGGGAGGGCTGCGACAGCTATCGGGATCAGATTATCTGCTTACTGCCGTACCTGCTGCTGCCACCTCGATTTGACAAGGCTGAGCAATGCACTGTGGAGGGATTTGGTATGTTCTCCTGCTCTAGTTCAGTCTGGTTTTGTTAGCCCCTCGGTAAAGATAGCCCCATATGTCCCTTATCACGTTAAACATTTACCCTCGGGAAACGATGACCCTGGCAAGATTTGTTGCGGTTTTGCAAAAGAAAAGAAAATATTTGTTCATTCTCAATGGCTTAAAAAGGTATGCTTGAGTATATTAACCACTCTTGTGAGCAGAAATGTTCTCCTAAAGCATTAGCCTTTAGGAAAAGGAGCTGCCCTAGTGGGGTCTGTGCTTTGGTGTGATCGTGCTGGTTGTGGTGGGTATGAGAAACCGCACAGGGAGCGGGAGACATGGGAGACTCATGCTCCATGGCTGCAATTCTATCAAATTTGCCTCTTTCTCACTCTTCTCTCTGAACCCCCAAAGACTCAGCAGACCCTTTAGGGGTGGTTGGCAATTTAGGGACCATGAAATGTGGATAAAACCTTCCTTCTTCCTTCCAGCAGAACACCGTGTGTGTCAGTACATCATCTAGAGATCCTTACCCCGATACTGTTCTCCTGCGTTGGCTGTTTGGATAGATTCATACCCCAGCAATTAGTATGATTTAATTTTTAAAAGATGACATCAGATCCACTTCTGAGTGTGTTTCGGGGTGTTTTTACAGACATGATGTAATAGGTGATTGTCCCATATCTGTCTATCACTGACTCGTTTTTTAAAGAAAAGTTTTACTTTTAATCTCAAGCTGCAATCCCAGTGAAAATAATATCTGTTAACAGTTTTCCTATCACTGTAGTGTGTACTGCTTTCTCTTAGAAATAACCATCTTGGTTTCCTGACCTGTGATGTCATTTCTCTTTCTAGAAAAGAAAGAGTCACACGGGAAGGCATAAACCAGATCTTGGTGATATGTCACAGTGGGCTTTTTTCTGTGCCATTTGAATGGAAAGCACAGCTTCATTATTAAGATAACCACATGAAAAACAGCCTGAGACACCACACATGATCCGTTCTGCTGATGAAGCAGATGAGAATCAGGTCCCAGTTGAAAACCAATATTTGCTCTGATATCTGCTGCTTGCTCTGCAGCGCTGTCTGGCAAGGATCAGGAGGGTAAACTGGGTTTCTATGGTGGCTGTTGACACTCAGGCCAGCTTCACGCTTTCCCACAAGATAAACTGTCACATTACGGGACCGAGGTGAGAAGCAACCCAGCCGCACAAGGGAGGGAGCGGGACCGTGGCCGGGGGCCGGTGGGCTGCCAGATGCCCCTTCTGGGGCTATTCCTCTTGCCCAGGCTGTCCGCACACCAGCCAGCGGGAGGGATGGCTTGTGTTCCCACACAAAGGGCCAGCTCTGATTTAATACAGTCGCTCTTCCCCGCCCTCCAGGTACCGAGTGAGAGACCAGGAGAGGCACCAGGAGGGAGAGCAGGGCACAGGGGATGTATTTGCGCGATGCCAGAGCAGAAGCTGCCTGTTCCCCTCTGCTGCCTTCACAGACAGGCTCCTCCCGCTCACTTGTGCCACTGGGAGATGCTGGTCCATGAAAAAGAGTATTTTGAGACACCATGAAATAAAGATGCTGCGCAGCCCACAGAGGGCAATGAGTCCTTCTGTACCACGCTGCTGGCGTGGGACATCCAGCGGAGAGGTCTGCCGGGAAGGTAACTTCTTCTGCACAGAGCTGTTAGGTCGCATGAGCCGTATTACAGCTTCTTACCGGTGGGAATCGGTGCAGATCAGACAGATCCGTAGCAAAATGATCTGGCGATGCTCTGAACTGCAGAGCAGCTACCAGGAGAGGCTGGCGGCTCTCCCCAGGCACAGACTTGCCTGGCGAAGGGCTCAGTTGGAGGCAGGCACGGGCTGGTGCTGGGCTTCCTCATTCCTGCCAAATCCCTCACCTTTATCCGCTGCGCCTGGAGGCCAGCGGGGTTTGAACAAGCCAGTGGTTATTTGTTGGGGAGAGGCGGCGAGCCGAGCGCTGCCTGCGCCCGAGGCCGCAAGGGGAACCTCACCAAACCCAGTGTGGGAAAATCCTTCAGCTCCGGGTGGTAACTCCATCGGTCTAAAACCTGGGGAACTTCACCCAAAGGATGCAGGGAGTTTGGGTTGGCCTTTGAGCAGCAGCACCCGGAGCCCTTCTCTTGCCAAGGCACTGCCATCCAAACCGAGAGGCCGTGCCCCAATTCCTCCTGCCACCCCTTTGGGGTTACGTGTACAGGGGAAGGTTGCCAGCTCCTCCGCCAGCCCCCCACTCCAGCCTTGTACCCGCCAGGGAAGCTCTTCCCGACATGCCTTTTGCTCTTTGATCTAACGCAGAATTGAGATCTCTTTCTCATTCCAGGTCAATTTTCCTCTTTGTCTCCAGTTCCCCATCTCTTCCCAAGCCCCGTTTCCATCACACCTGGCTGGAGTTAACCAGCCTTGAGATTAATTTTGTCCTTTTATCTCCATGCTATTTTCTCAGAGATGGGTGGGAGAGGAGTTTCCCCAACGTCTGTGGTTTCTTTCCAACACAGACCCCGAGAGGGTTTGAAGATGCAGCCACCGCGGGTTGCCAGTTGCAGCTCCCCATCCCGGCAGGGTTTCAGGGCTGAGGATGCAGCCAGTCAACCCTCATGGCACTCGTGTCGATGCTGAGAGCAAACCGCCCCAAAACACCAATCCAGCGCTCTCCTCACCGCAATTTGCACCGGGACCGGCGCCTGCGAGCCCGTGGCACACAAAGCAGGGTGTGCAGCTCCACAGAAAGGCTGGAATTCATTTATCAAGGGCAAGGAAAATGAAACGAAAGCATCCTTCCATGCCTAACCCCCTGCACGAATCAAGGGCTGGCTTCAGCATCCAAGAGCTCTCAGGCTGAAGCCTTTTGCCCAGCGCACAGGTTCTCTCAAATTTGGTTTGCAGAACAGGACAGACAGGAGCTGTTGAACCTTTGCTCGGCGGTGTTAGCGCTCCACGGGGTATTAGGAAAAAGGCAGACAATTTTTGCTGAAGTTTTCTGTGTTTTAATTTACAGTATTCATTTTAATTAAATACGGAAACTAAAAAAAGCCCAGGAGGTTTGAGGCTTGCAGGCTTTCTGACTAGGTAATGCCAAGCTTCTGGCTTTTTTTCTAGAAAATAGTAGAAATACATGAAGGAAACAAACATGAACAAGCAACAAAAGATTTCCTCCATCCCTGAATCTTCCTTCTAAAGAAAAAATGTGACCAGCAATAGTCATTTCGGGTTGCTCAGAGGATCTGATCTACACAGGGCTTATTGTGGCTTTAAATGGCTTTCTTCTAGGAACTGGCATTTTTATTTTGAAGTAATTACTTTCTCTACCCGAGGAAGGACTGTCCAATTAGCAGTTCGTCAGCCCAGACCTTTCCCTTCGGCTGCTTTCCAGGTTCCTGCTCTCCCCTGTGACCACCTGCCTAGAGCCAATGCTGATTTCGGCAGTAATTGCACAACCCGACGTGTCATGTGAGAGCTTAAACTCTTTACATTGTGGAAAGCCGGGGCCTCTTTGAACAGACTATTTCAAGTGACTTTGTCAATCTGGATTTTTTTTTTTTTTTTTTTCCTAATGCAAACACAATGTTGGCAAATGGCTAAACACCATTTAGCAGGAGCAACGCTGCGGACGGACGGACAGGCGGGCGGACAGGCGGCGACAGCAGCGGAAGGAGACTGCAGTTAACAGCTGGGCGCTCGGCCGGGCATGAGTGTTCCCAGCCCTGCAATTCCTGCAGTTCATCGGGACATCTGGAAAAAAATCTTTTAAAGATCCGAACCACCAGCTGACTTCAAACATGCAAAAAGTGGTGAAGCAGTGAACGGGTGGTAATGTAACGCCCAGCGCGTCGGGCAGCTTGTGGTCACCAGAGCGTGTTTCCTTTGGGTCTCTGGGGCGTGCGATGGCTTTTTCCTTGATCTAGCCAGCTGGCCCCCAGCAGCGCCCACGTCCCAGTGGCTTGCAGGCAGCTTTCACGGCTGCGGGTGCCGGGGCAGGGGGGACTGTCCTGCAGTAAGGTCTGCAGACTGAGCTCCTCCCCGCCTGTCTTTGGCTGGCCAGATCTCCCTGTGGCCATGCAGCTTCTTCCCCAACTGCTGCTGATACAGCCCCAAAGCGCTTGGCTTGATTTTCTCAAGACTAGATGCAGAAAGATTACACGTACTTTTGTTTTTATTGTCTGTGTGCAATTGGTCTGCTGACTTTTGCTTAATGAAAGCTGGGGCCAGCAGCAACCTCAGCTCAAGTCCTTGCAGGCCCAAATGTGTTTTGCATATCCTTTATCACGGTGACTTGCAGGGCTTTAGTCCCTGTGGCTGAGCGGGAGCTTCACCACCGCCCTTTTCCTGGCAGAGGTAACACATCCCCTCCAGACACTGTGTTTTGTTTTGTTTTGTTTTTTTCCCTTTTAACTGATCCAGTTCTTTGCAGCAACGCTGCTCTCAGATATAACATGCACCGGCATCTCCACGCAGCTCGTTACACCGCAAAACCTCCCGAATACCTGAGATGCCCAGACCTGATTTATGAGCTCTGCAAAGCCAAAGGCTAAGAGGGCCGAGCCCTCCCACCCTTGCAGCACGCAGGGTTACACAAGGCGAGGAGCTGCATGGGGAGAGGGGGGAGCCCGTGATTTTCCTGGGCAAGTTAGAGCAGAAATGATCTCACTGAAATCCGGAGCCAGGCTCCTGGAGACATTGACCAAACCAGCCAGAGAACTGGCCCGGAGTGGAGAACACACTCGTGTTCCCACCATGTAGTTACGCTTTTAGGGTTTGTACAGGCGTGTTGCCACATCCTTAGAATTTTCTTACGGCACGTAGTGTGCACAAAGCTCTGTGCGTTTTATTTTTATTACTCGTTTTTGTGATAATACTGTCGACTGCTCTGGAGGCTATGAGATACATAACTTGACGCCGTTACAGACAGAACCCCATTTTCGGTAGTCTGCGGAGGTCTTTGGTGATACCCTGGTGATACCCAGGCTCTGCAAAGAGCCTGGCATGATGCGTAGACGGAAAACGTGGCAGCAGAGCACGTACAGAGACCTGCTGCTCTGCTCGGAGGCAGCCATGGACAAGGGCACCCCTACCCGCCGGCGGCTTTGCAACCTGCGCGTGTTCCTGCCGCCGGCGGCCACGTGCTCTAGCTCTGACCAACACAGGGACAAGTGACGACAACCCACGCAGAGGAGCTGGGAGAGTAGGACAGGATCCTTGAGCTGGATTGTTTCAGTGCTTATTTTGGAATCAGTTCCAAAAGGAGGTGTTGAAAAGAGCTCTTAATACGAAAAAAAAATATTACTTTTCTTACATAATCTGTCATCCTGCCTGTTTCCGTTGTCTGTTTTCACTGTCCCTCCCGCCAGTATCCTTCCCCTCCTCAGCACCTTGCCAGCTCCATCCAGGCTGGGCTGCCGCTCGGCTCTTTGCCGGCCAACGCCACTGCCAGGGCTCCTGGTACGCACGGTGGGTAATTGGATTGTGCTGAAAGGGCCTTCGGCAAACCCAGGCCTGGGGACCAGCTCCCCAAGGTACGTTTCCTGCTCCAGCAAACCTTGACTGCAAGTGGACTTTCGGGGACAGGGCACTGGCAGAGCTCTTCGTGCGATCTTGAGGTGCCTTGCACAGGGGCCCCAGAAGGGCAGCGTCTGAAGGGCAAGTCAGATAAATTGGGAAAGGGAAGCTCAGGCGAGGGGAATTGTTTTTTCTTACTTCCCTGGTCTCTAATTCAATGGAGGGATTCAAACATGGATTGATCGTTCTCATTGTGCAGTGTGGATGAAGACCAGGGGAATTTCCAGCCCTTATTGCCCCATCGGATTCAGGCAGCGCTCTTCAGCTGTTCACAGCAGGTGGGCGAGATCGTTCACAGCTTGGGAAACTGAGGCAGGGCCGGGCACAATGGTGGTTGGCTGGAAGACAGCCCAGATTTCTTGGTCCCCCTGTGCCATCCATCCCCAGGGAAGGGAGGCACAATTTTGTTAAAGATCTACAACAGCCACCCTTCTAAAAATCCAGTGTCTGACACCTTAAATAGGTCTCCAGCAAAATCAGGATGGACTGGCATTTTATTTCATGGCTTTTGCACAGCAGGTGAAATATTAGCAACTCCTTTAAAAACAAAAAAATAAAGAAAGCTTCCAAGCAGAACTTCCATTGCTTCAATATTAAGGGGGCAATTTTGTTGTCGGGTGTATTTTGCTGCAAGGAAGTTTGTCAACATCGATTCTCCTTTTATTACATTTCCTCATGCCTGTATCTCATTTTTAGTGTATTAATTTATCTGCCTCAGAGGATCCCTTTATTAGCTCTATCCGCAATTCCTCGTCAGCTCCTTGCTTTCATTTATGTTTGCAGCCTTGAAGCAGTTCCCAGCCCGTGTCACACCCCACCCTTAGTGGCTTCTTCCCAACCCAAACATATTTAGTGCCTTTCATCTTTTGCACAAATCTTCAAATAAACAACTGGTTTATTGCTTTTTGCCGGGCTTGCCTCCAGTTTGCAGAGGCATTTCTACCTGCTGCTTCAAGAGCTCACCCTTCTCTGGTGGCAGACCCCGCGCCTCTCTCTGTGCCACACAAACACCCAGGCGCTCCTGGGTTTGGGGAGAAAAACATTGTGGTTTTGGTTCAAGGGAGGAAAAAACATCGGTCTCGCTGCCTGTGTGTCCTCCAGAAGGGCTGCGTCCCCAGGCCTGCCCCCTCCCAGCACCACTGCGGCCTCCAGCCATCAGGACAAAAGACCAGCAGCCACAAGACCGAAGCCGGGGAGATGCATCCAGCCAGCTCGGTGCTGCCTGGGGACCGTGCTGGGACCACCTGCGGCTCCCGTGCAGTGAGTCCTTCCCGGGCAAGGCCCAGCACGAGGCTTCCTCTACCACCGTGGGGCTTCCCCTGCCACCGCTGATGGATCGACGACCATCATCCTCCGGAGATGAAGGCACAGCTGCCGCAGCAGCACCAAAAGACACCTCAGGGCGAGCCAAGAGCCAACACGTGGCCAAAGGCCCGCCTCTCCAGCGGCCATCAGCAGCGATCTTTCAGAGGAAGCTCGCGTGAAGCGTGAGGTCTGATCCCTTCCCAGGTTTGCCCTTCCAGCCTCGGACTCGCAGACGGTGCTCCTCGAGGCTGAGGCTGCACCAGGGCTGTTGCAGTTAATAACAAACTCTTATCTGAGCTTTTTTTCCAACTTCAGTGCACACATAAAAGTTGTCTCAGCAACATCCCCTGACACCGAGCGCATGATTAATGCTGCCGGGTGAGAAAAAACACTTCCTGCCTTTGCTTCAGGCCATCTGCCCGAGCGCTCGCCCGGTGCTCGTAGGGCAGCGAGCCTGAGCCCTCTCCCGCTCCTGCAGCCCCCAGCCCTGTGGGGTGGCCGGGCCAGCTCAGCGCTCAGGACAGGCACGTGGAGTGACATCGGCCCAGCACTGTTGCAACTGTTCTTTTTCATCTCGCTTCCTGACACTCTTCTCATCTGCAGTTTTATTGCCCTGTCAGGAGATCCCTTGTTGCAATCAACTTTATATTTGATGAGCCTGAAAAATGCCTGTTCTCCAGCAGACTTTGCCGTGCCTGTCCACCTCCTTTTCCAGACGGTTTGTGCTGAGCTGGCCTGAACCAGAAGATCGGTAGGCAAGCTCTGCAGACCGCCTCCCTCCACTATTAACTATTTTTGCCAGTATTTTTGCTCTCCCAAATGATTATCACTGAAATTAATTCATAGGATCACAGAAGGGTTTGGGTTGGAAGGGACCTTAAGGATCATCTAGTGCCACCCTCTGCCTCAAACATGTCATACTGAATGTCTGATGTCATGCGTAAATAGAAGTTGGCCAATAATAAATGAATTAAACTCTACTATTTAAGAAAATACTGAAGAAAATAACTTAATGCCTCATCCCCCTCATGGGGAAGAATTTCTTTCATCTATCTCATCTAAATCTCCGCTCTTTCAGTTTGAAGCCATCACCCCTTGTCTTGTCACTCCATGCCCTTGTCCGAAGTCCCTCTCCAGCTTGCCCCGAGGCCACTTTAGGGACTGGAAGGCTGCCCTAAGGTCTCCCCGCTGGAGCCTTCTCTTCTCCAGGCTGAACAATTCCTTCTTTCAAACCCCGTGGGACCACTGTGGCTCAGTGAGACCCGAGGCTGCTGAAAACCCAAGGACACAACGCCCTGGAAGCTTGGTGGTCTCCCGAAGACTACCCTCCCTGTACGGAAGCTGCCTGCTTCTCCCCAGGAC
>KL269284.1:2599-19990 GCA_000699545.1 Podiceps cristatus | reverse complement strand
CGGGCCCTGCTGCGGCCCTGTCAGGTGCCGGCCCGTGCCCGCCGGGCTGTACAGAGGTTACCGCCGTGTTCCTTGCAGGCTCTGCAGCTACTGCAGCTCGGTCTAAGGCCCCGTCCCGCTGAAAACTGGCGTGGTAGTGCTGCCGCCCAGGGCGTGCTTTCTGTGCCCTGAATACACGGGAGGAGTAAGCGCTACTTCACGCCAGTCAGTAATGGATGTCCTCCTGCTCCACGTACTGGTTTGGTATCCCGATTCCTTCCAGTTTTGCCCCGGACCTAGTGATTGATGCTTGTAACCTGTGTGGTCTGGCAGTGTGTTGTTCCAGCTGAGGCGTGCCAGCGCTGCTGCAGAAAGCAGCCTCCGGCCTGCTGCCGCCTTCCCTGACCTCCTTCTGGGAGGCAGGCCGAAGGCACAGGGGAGGCAGCCGAGAGGTGGAAGGGTGGGGAGAGATTCCTTTCAGCAGCAGGGCTGGCCTTACTGTTGGTGGGCTGTAGGCCTGGCCTCTCCAGGGAAGGTGGTTCTGCGGTGGAATGCTTGGTTTTGCCAGGAAATGTTTTAGTATTTGTTGTTGTGGTGTGGGGTTGCTTGGGTGGTTTTGTGTTGTTTTTTTCTTTTTTGTTTCTTTTTTCTTTTTCTTTTTTTTTTTTTCCCCTTTCCTTCTGAATGCATGCTTTGACATTTGCCTACTCTGGTACTTCCAGTGAAGATATGAGCTGTGAGTGTGGATGAGAGAGAGGCAAAGCTTCTAGTTGTGATGAGCTGCTAAAAAAGCGTATTCTGCTATTCCCCAGTGAAGTTCTGCTCTTTTTTTGTGGAGTTGCATATAGCCAGAGGAGTAGTTTTTGGGGCCTAGATTATGTAATGTCTTGTGGGGAAGGACCAAGAAAATGAGACTTTGTGGGAAGTACTGAACAGTCCACTCACATTACCTGAAGGTGACAAACCTGAGAATAATTGAGGCCAGATCTTTGTATGGTGCTTCTCTTTTAACAGACCTATATGTACTTCTCTCTATATAACAAGTATCACTGAAGAACAGGTGAAGACCTTAGGTAACAGCAAACCAAAGACACTTTGGCAATAACAAAGCTTCTGAAAGGCACTACATGGAGCAAAAATTGTTTGTCATAAGTGTGGTACAGTGACCCTTGTACTTCTGGTATTAAGCTGCTTGAAAATGGTTTGTTAACAGAGAGCCAAGGCTGTCCTTGGCTGTGTTATTTCACAATAATTTTTTGATAAGTGGTTGACTAAATTTAAGGCAACATGAAGGGAATGCCTGCTAACTTCATATTAGTTCTTGTTTTGTTTTTATTTAGTTTACAGCACTGTAGCTAGATTATTCCTAATAAGCATTGTTCATTGACATTGGTTTTTTGAATTGGATGCCAGTGAACAGATCAGAGCTGGGAATTTATCTAAAACACCTGGATCACTAATTTGTTTTAAAGTGAAACCTGTTTTCACATATACAGGCATCTAAAACTATGGTAGTTTCTTTTTACTTTGGCAAATCGCTTGTGAAGTGTTGTTCCTGCCTGTCATGCAGCACTGTCATTGTTTATGCAATTCAAGCTATTTGTTTTTTTAAGATTAGTTTTGACTCTTAAGTATTCAGTCCTTGCTTGCCAATAGAGAATAACAGCACGTATAACGTGGTCTGGGTTTTGTGCACTTCTCAGTTATGTGGCTTTTCAAAACAAAACAAAAAAATTACTTGGACTTGGGTTACATCAGGCAGTGGATGTATATGCACCTCACATGTGATACCCTCCATTGCAGAGGCTCATAGAAGTCTTAAGGAAAATTCCAATTTGTTGGTGTGAGATTGTTGTGTTTCAAAACAGTCTAAACAGTTTTGACACACACACACCTCCCCCATTTCTCTTTTTAGAGATAGCTTTGAACGTTTTGGTGAGAGGCAAAGAGATACTGTTGCAGTCTGAGAAACTTTTTTCTAATTATATTTTGATCATTCAAACCTCAGGTTCCTCCTGGAATGAAAAAAAAAAAAGGATCCACATCATTGATTTCAATAACTTTTGACTGGTACAGTGGAGAGTATCCCTGTAAATCATTTGTCTTAACAAATAACTAATGTATAACACACCTAGAACCTAAGCCAGAGTAAAGGTGCTTTTGTATGTGAGCAAAAATGAGTCTTCTGTTATGATAGGTAAACTGTGGATGCATCTGGTTAACTATGGTATTAAGTGATTCCTTTGTATCAAAATAATTGGAGGGGTTTTGACAGTACATCTTCAGTTACAGTTAAATTTTGTCTAGTTTCTTCTTCAAATCTTAAAGACTAACTTTAACCAGGGAAGTATTTTATTCACTTAGAATATAATTAATTAACCTGAAACATCGCCTCCTTCTTCAAGGTTACATCAAGTCATTAAACTTTCTGCCTCACAAATGTATTTTTCTATCACAAGCACAAACTCAGCAGGAGTCAGCTTTGCCCAATGGTGCCATTGAGTGCAATAACAAAGAGTATGCATGGGGATTTTTTTTTTTCCTTTTGACTGAAAGTTTTGTCTACAGTTTACTTGTTTGTTTACTTTTATGTTTTGAACTTATGTGAAGCTTTTAACTGCTGGTGGAAATAATGTTTTACTTTGAGCCTTCAAGGTGTTTGTGTTGATTTGGTGCATTTTTCTTCATGCAGTTCATTTTTGTGTAGCCTTTTCTCTGAATTGTGATCCAGGAGACAAACTGATTCTTTTTTTTTACTTTTTTTTAAACTAGGTTTGGGCAGAGCATATGCTCTGGCTTTTGCCGAAAGAGGAGCTTCAGTAGTTGGTAAGTTTTGTGTTAACTAACTTGATCTAGACAATAACCTTTGCTTTTTCACATAGCTCACATTCAACAGTCCATGCCCTTGTAGACAGTAACCTTTGTTATTTAATAGTTTTCTGTCTTATCTTTTGCTATTTAAATTTTGCTTCTAAGATGTATTTTCTTATGAAACAAGTTGCCCACGTTTGTCCAAGGGCTTATCTTTGCTGGAAAGACAATTTGCATCAGATCATTTCCTGGGCTTGACTTTCAACTATGCATACCAGTCTTTCCATGAGTTGTGGCCAGAGAGGGTGTTGTCTTTGAATACTGTTAAGAAACTTTTAATATAACCATTTGAAAACGTGAATATGTTATCTTCTAGTACCTTTTCCTAGGAAAGAAGTTACTGGAATGTAATACAGTATCAGTAGCCCCCAGAAAACACAGAATGTGCTGAAAGTGCACTGCATTGTTTCTTTCTGCGGCACATTGCATAGGAGAGCGATCTGGTCTCAATGACAGTGACAAATAGCACTCAGTAAAGGATTTCTGATATTTTTGTAGTCATTTGGCTGGACCTTCTTCAGGGAATATTTAGTTGCGCAAAATGCTGTACCACAAGCTAACTCTGAAGGTTAGATTGTGGCGCTTTGTGGCAGTTGGCATTGCTGTTGGACTGCCTGTGAATGAACTTGTACGGGTATTGTTGATGAATTCAAGGTTAAATGTTTGAACAGATTATGGACAAGAACTTGCTAACTGATTTCTAGTAGCTTTCTAATAAAATCCCAATGTCCGTTTATAACATTTTGTAAAAATTGTTTGGTTTTACTTTATTGATTAAACACGAGAAGTCTGCATGTAGACAACTTAAAACAAAACTAGGTATTTTTTTCTGGCAGTTGCCACTTCTGGTACTCACTTTATTTACTAGGAATGTGAATACTTCATCTCGAGTTCTTATTTAATAAAAGTTAGGTCACTAAAGCAGCCCAAATGTTTAATTGAGTTGGCTCTGTGTAGATAGTAGTGTTCTGACTTTACATTTTCTTTCAGATTATTCTGGATTGTATTGCCTGGCTGCCGCTAATACTCCTGTATTTTATGACCTTATTGAGCAATAGCTAAATCGTTTAAAGTTACGAATTGACTGTCTGTAAGGGAAACTTCTTGTTTGCCTTTGGAAACTGCACCTCATTTCACCTCTTCTTATAGTAGTGCTTTGCAGTTACCTCTACACGCTTGTATTTATTTTTCTTACTCTTGTTCTTTTATGAGTCTGGCTTCAAAGCTTTGACAAGTTACTTCTGTAATGATTTGGATTTTTTTAACTAAAGCAGATTTGAGACTCATGTCTCTTTAAAACAAGTTCCCTTTTTATGTTATAGAAATAAAGGCATGTTGTAAGACCAGTGATTAGATAATCTAGTTGGAGGAATACCAGTGGGTCCCAACATTGGAGCTTTTTCTAGCCAGTCCCACATCTCTCTCTGTGTACAACCTTCTGTTCAGTGAGTTACTGTTGGCATGGTTAGACTCACCAGTGCAATCTAAGTGTAAATCTCTGTTCGTATCACCCAAAGGCTGTCTGCTACCACCTTTTTTGTCATGATTCGTCTCTTTCATGCTTCTCACCAGAAAAAGCTGAAAGCAGGACAAAGGGCATGCTTTGGTTTTGTCTTGCAACATGTATTGTGTCCAGACCCTACTGTTTTTTTCCTTTTAGGTCTACCTGAGGGCTATTCTGTGTTGTTGTTTTAGTTTAGATTAGAGTTATGCTTTTGAAGCATCTCTCCTGATTTGTATCTATTTGTATTTTTGTTTGCATTGTGGGATGGTATTGAAGTGCATGAGTGGAGTTCCTTTGAAAACCAAATTGGAAGATGCAATTTAGCATGCACCTAAATTGTTCTAAATGTGTGTTTGGTTTGTGGCACCAGGCTACAGAAAGAAATAAGTTGGTTTATTTTTTCAGAAACGTGGACTGTGGATGTAAGGCCCTCAACACCAACTGTTTTACTCTATAGATTTGCTTCGGCTGCTGTGTGCTACTTTCTAATAACGCACTCGTAGCCTTAGAGGAATTATTCTGTAGAGTTCAGACTATAACTGCTCTGTCATAACTGCTACAGTCTCTGGCTCTTTTCTACTGGATGTTTTCAACTGGAAATTATATGAAGTAAAGCTTGAGCTTAAAATAATTCTATTATCTGTTGTGGGTGTTTTTTTTTTTTTAATTACTCTATCACACTTGAGGAATTACTTTATTATTTTCAAAGCCTAGAATAGTTCTGTTCTTTCTTGTGTACTCATTTTTCCTTCAACTCTGTTAATGCCTGCACTTGGCCTAAGGTGCTTTGCTGCCTCTGGAAGTTTTCCCAAATATTTAATTAAGGTTTTGCCAGCAAATTACTATTGAAGTGAAGGATAAACATATATAAGCATGTCGTTGATAGACTTGTTAAGACATTACAACTCTCTAACTGAATGTTTTTGTACGAATGTTTACCACAAAATTGTCCACTCTTCTTTCCCAGGACAGAGTAGAAATCCTAGTATTGTTTCTCACTCACTTTTCTTCAATGTTGTCTTGAAGACTTCTGATGTTTCAGACTAGGTCTGCCCACTTTGCCTATTCTAATACTTCACTACACTTGGAAATTTTCCCTAATGCCTCACCTGAATTGTGAGGCTCTATGTTCAGACTGTTAGATATTGATCTATTTACATTGGAGGTCTTGTCTCCTTTCTTTTTTCTATAACTCTGTTAATGTACTTGAGCATGTCATCATGTTCTGTCTTAATTCTTCCTACTTCAGGCTAGGTGGTTCTTCATTTTGGTTTGGTTTGTTGTTGTGGGTTTTTTTCCCCTAGTCTTTACATGGCTCACTTCTGGGCTTTGGCATTTTCATTTAGTCATACAGGTTTTCTGGAGTGTTTCTACATTTCTCTTGAAGTGCTGCACACAAAGTTGAATCCAGGATTCCAAATAAGGCTTTCTTGGTCTGAGTAATGGAGAATGACTCTTTTTTTTTTTTTTTTTTTTTTTTTTTTTTTCATGTATCCTGCAGTCCATGTTCTTTTTTACATGGAGGGTTTAAAAAACCAAAATGACATGGGTGTATTTCCTTTTGTGATGATAGAGGAGACTTACAGTTACTGTTTATCATCAAGACCAGCAAGAGTATCTTGCATATTTTGTGGGTTTCACTATGGCTGGCATCTGGAGGACTTTAAAAAGTTAGAAGGCACAAAGCTGGAGTTCACCATAGCAAAAGAGTGTTTAGTAAAATACCAATGTTGTGTGTAAATCCACAGTCGATTCTGGTTTTCTTATAATTTCATTTCACACCCATTTAAATATACTTCTTACCATTTTTTGAAATTA
This sequence comes from Podiceps cristatus, assembly GCA_000699545.1. Lineage (NCBI taxonomy): Eukaryota > Metazoa > Chordata > Aves > Podicipediformes > Podicipedidae > Podiceps > Podiceps cristatus. The sequence continues at coordinate 13,818 of KL269284.1, read as the reverse complement.
TTTGTCCAAATATAATGTGTGTATGGGTTTTTTGGGGATGTCTTTGTTCCATTGATGAATTGTATGAAACTGTGGGACATGCAAATAAAGCAATGCTGCAAACTGTGGTGATGATACAGTGCAGCTATTGATGGTGTTTGCCCCAGTACAGAGAACAGCCTGGAAGCAAAGCAGCTCTCTCTGTCAGGCAGCCCTCTTGTCCTGCAGGAGCAGAACATGCAACTCCAGAGCAGGGTCTTCTCCCTTTTTTCCAACCACTTGATCTGTTCTATGGTGAAATTTACTAATAACATTTTAGCTACTCGATTAAACAGGAACAACATCTTCTTAGTCTTGTTTATGGTTCATGCAGTAGCTATAGCACTTTGACAAGAGTTCAGAATTAATCATCTCTGTTGGCTATGTGATCTTGGTCTTGATCTCTGAACTGCATTAACACAATTAGAGAGGTAGCCTGGGCAGGGCAAGCAAGTTGAATGCATGGTGGAGAAGAAGGGGGGGGTGAAAATTAAAGGGCAGCCCCATGTGCTTGGTCTGATTTTTTTTTTTTTTTTTAAAAAAAATACAGTATGTTATACTACTTTTTTTTAAAAAAGAAGAGTGTACTGTTTTTCTCTAATGATGTGGAATTCTCAGTAGGATCCAGATGCAGCAGGCTTTATTAATACTTCTTTTAACTTCTGCATGATAGAAGAGACCATGAAGTCTGAGTGCTAAAAAACTTGTTTCTTTGTGATGCACAGTGAATGATCTTGGAGGTGATTTCAAGGGATATGGCAAGAGCTCCTCAGCTGCTGACAAAGTTGTTAACGAAATCAGAGAAAAAGGAGGGAAAGCAGTACCCAATTATGGTATGTTATTTTTCCAGACTAGTATAATGCTTTATCTATAGGAATAGTGAACCTGTTGATTGAAAAGTTGACACCACTTAGTAAAGGACTACTGCCAGCTTGTCAATATCATGTAAATTAAATAGGTGTAGTATAATGTGGAGCAGGGAGACAGAAACACTAAAAGCAAATGCATTAGTTGCTGTTTTAATTAATACTCGTCTAGTAATGCCCTTTTCTTTCTTATGCTTTCTTCACATCGCAATACTAAGAAATGGTCCATCTGCAATCGTCAGAGGCAAAATGGGAATGGATGATTCTTACATGTTTGTTTTCTGTTTTTCCTGCAATGGCAAACATTGTGCCATTTAGACTTACTGTGTGGGATTAGCTTTAGGCCACGTGCAAATAGTGGCTGAATTTGAATTTATTTTATACTGGGGTTGTACTCAATTTATTTTTCTTATCTTCATAGAATTAGTTGTTGCTATCCTGAAAGTTCAGTGTATCCAGTTCATTTAACTTGAAAATTCATGGGTTTTTTCTTACAGATTCGGTGGAAGATGGTGAAAAGCTTGTGAAGACAGCACTTGAGGCTTTTGGAAGGATAGGTACAGTTGCTTAATTCTTGTTATAACTTGTTTGCAAGTGCAGAGCCATTATAAACAGCGTAATTATCAACAACTGGATGAAGTAACAGTGAATTCACCCATCCTTGAAGCCTTTAGGCAGTGAGACCTAAATCAAGAGCTTTCCACTTTAAATCTGAGTGGGCAACCTTTCTGTCCTTTTGGTACTTTCTGGCAAAGTTTAAAGCTCAGTATATGATTCTTGTTTTCCTGCCCTTCAGAGTTTTGGTACTTCAGCAATGGTTAACAGTTTCTGTCTCAAAACACAGAGTTCATCAAATATTATAACTAGCTGCATAGAATTAGGATAAGTAATGTTGCTGAAGAGTCAAGAGATGCTCTGTCATGTTTTGGAAGCTTTTTTGCCTATGTGAAGATCAAAATGCTTTTCTAACAAGTAATGTTCCTCTTTACCGCATGATTGCCAGTCTTTAATTGTGAAGTGTATGTAATTTTAACTCAGGGTTAAATGGCTAAAAGTACACACGAACAAAGCCAACAGGAACCAAATTAAATATTTTTGTCAAAAAAATCGTTATGATCCAGGTTGCTTTAGTGGCTCTGTGACTCTGGTTCTTCCAGTTATCATTTGAGTTTACTACTATAACAAAGATGGTGGCACAAACTGCATAATGGGGAGCACTCTGGAATTCAAAGCAAGCAGCTGAACTCTGCAGGATGGCCGCATCCTGCAGGTGTTGTGTTCCTAGGCAGCCAGCACTTCTCAGCTATACCTCCTTGTCAGGCTTCGTTCCGTTGGTAGGCCGAGACTTGCCTGTACTGAAGTATTTTGTCTTGTCTTAATTATTGTCCAGTGGTAGAGTGCCACTATTTGGGACAAGGAGCTATGGTATAGTAGTATGTATGTGTGCCGTATTATTGCTTATAGAAGTTATATTGGAAGTGGGAGAAAAATAGAAACAAGTTTGTATTTTATCAGTGCATTCACCTAGTTTATTTTTTCTTTTTTTTTTTTTTTTTTTTGTAGATATTGTTATAAACAATGCTGGGTGAGTAAGCCTGAAGGTCTTCCTTATTTAATTGTGGGATGTTACTTTTGTGTAAACACCTCTTTATCTTTTTTTTTTTTTTGATTGCTTGTTTTGTTTTCTTCTTCTAATGATGCGTTTTAGGATCCTGAGAGACCGTTCATTTGTTCGGATAAGTGATGAAGATTGGGGTGAGTTGATAAACTTTAAAATATATTTTCTGTGTGAAAGGTACATCTCTCCCATTGATACAAGGGAGAAGAGAAGGTGAGGAAGGCTGTCTGTGCCAGATCAGAGAATTATCTTTTTCTGTGAAAGCCTGGTGCTAAGGTGCTTGTATTCAGCTGCCTGGTGTTCAACTTGCAAACCAGATCTATGCTGCAATGCATGGTAAGTGTGTGTAGTTCTGAAGCAGAAGAAAGGTTCTAGCTTCCAGTCCTAGTTGCTGAGTGGAATACAAAAAAGAGCCATGTGAAACACATGCAATAGTTTTTGTGAGCAGAATACATTCCTAGTGCCAGCACTGACTGGCTGAATACTAAACAAGCTTAAAAGACCCAAAACTAACAACAGGAAAAGCTGATGTGCCAAGGGACAGAAGAACAGGGGGTATGTTCAGTGAGATGGTAGGTGGTGTTAAGCTGACTTGAAAAGATGGTCTAGCTTCTGTAGTCCTTGTTTGACTGTGCTTAAGCGCAGGAATTTTGAATGCTTGTGAATCCTATACAGGAGAGCGTCATCCAAGAGCCAGAAGAGATGATCAGTGTATGTTCAGGCAAGCACTTCAAGATGGTCTATAAAAAAGAGAGGACAAAAAGCCAACCACTTCTTTAGTAACAGTTTGAGACTGTGAAGAGAGTGTAGTTTTGTCATGAAGAAGAAACAAATGGTATATTTCAAGCTGGGAGGCGAAATCCTGGCATTATTAAACTGACATTAATTTGCTCCTAGATATAATTCATAGAATTCATTTGAGGGGATCGTTCCTGGTCACCCGAGCTGCGTGGAATCACATGAAAAATCAGAAATTTGGCAGGTACAAATTTATCTTTTTTGTTTTGTTCTTTCAGTAGGGTATAACAGCCTGATGCATGCCCTAACAATGAAGGAGTAGTTTTGTGTCCTGTTCTTTCCCTGTCACTGGGATGATACAAAATCAGTCCAAATGTGTAAGCCCTTATCCTTCCTTCAGTTCTGCCCCTCTCCCCACCTCCTCAGCCAAATGTTTAAAGGTTTTTTCCATGTAGACACAAATATCCCAGACAGGAGCTGTAGGGTTATAGAAAGACCATTTATTTTCATGAGGACTGGTTAAAAATGTTTATTACTTGTATATTACTGCAGGTGCAAGGGATTCTTCTCCCAATCCTTTTTATTCAAATGATAGTTACATGCAGTTCTGCTTGTGGGTTTTATTTTGTTTGGGGCAGGGTTTTTTATTTTTCCCCTTTGGACAAATGTATGTAGAAGTTATGGGAGAGTTCTTAATCTGTTTTGGTATACTGTTAACTGGAACAGTGCAGTGAACTCAGACCCTTAAGTTTTTTCACTTTTCTTGTTTTTCTTATTAAAACACTGATACGATTCTGTTAATCTTAACAACCATACCCACATGTTGAAAGCTGTATGAGCTGCTTTGACACTCTGTGACGTTCATTCTCATCCAAGGAACTGAACTGTAAGAAAGAGGGAAGAGATCAGCCAGCAGAATACACGGCTGAAGTCTAGGAGTTGCATCCATATAGGAAGACACTTCCCTTGGCTTCTTTTGTGTATTTACTCAGATAACAATGGTAGTGAGTGCTTCTGCAGTTTATGTATAAAAGTGTACCATCAGCAAAATGCCTGCTTTGTATAGATTTTGGAGCTTTTTTCATCTTGATCATGTTGAGCCAGTACTTGTAAGACATCTCTTTATTTAGATTTAAAACAGTGGATTATTATCAGTGAGGCAAATAATAATAAAAATTAAATAGATTTTGATTCCAACTATGGAGTGTGTTTACAGTAGATCGGAACAGATTCTGATAAGGCTTCTTCTAAAAATGAAGGAATAGGCCCCTTTCTTTTGAATTCTAATTTATGAGAAGGCATGCAGCACAATGTTTTCTTGCCTCAAACCAGCTATGAACTGCAGTGGTTTTAGAGTTTTCTTGTGAGCAGTTTAGTCACCTCCACAGCAATAATGTTAGGGGACAGCAAAGGGTGAGATTTTCCTGTGGTCTTCCTCACATGTTTAACTCACATTAGGATTCCTTGAATGTGAATTCTGGAAGAATGCATCTTCACATATTACCAGGGAGATATTAAAGTAATTTTCTATAAAATAATTTTCTTATGACTCTTGAAGCCATTTATTAGTTTTAAGAATAATGCCACTTGAAGTGCAGTTAGAACATGAAAAGAATATACTTTTCTTTATACCATACCCTGTTGTCACAGAATGTCTGTTCTGGTTTGCAGTGTAACTCAAAAAAGGCTCATGTCTTTGTTAGTTTTCTGCTACTATGACAACACTTCAGGATTTGTCAGATGTTGGCTATCAATCAAACATAAAAAAGGCATCTGTTTTAGCACAACCAACAAATAATGTTTTCATATTTGTACACTTCTGTGGAATATGGGAAATACAATGCCAAACCTGGAATATGCTGTTGTGTAGAATTAAACAACTTGAAGAAGGAATTGAACTTTTTTTTTTCTTTTTTTTCTTCTCTCCCCTAAGAATAATTATGACTTCCTCAGCTGCTGGAATATATGGAAACTTTGGTCAGGCAAACTACAGTGCTGCAAAACTTGGTCTTTTGGGTCTTTCAAACACAATTGCAATTGAAGGTCGGAAGTATAACATCCACTGCAACACAATTGCCCCTACTGCTGGATCCAGACTGACCCAAACTGTCATGCCACAAGGTGAATCATTTAAGGTCTACATGTACTGATATTTCTCAGTGAATTGAGGCACAGCTAACTTTCTTATCTCTTAGAAAATACAAGTTGTTTATACTTCATACACTGCTGATTCATTATTCCTACTGTCTTTCTGTCTTGGAACTGTCAGCTTGCTCACTTTTTCTCCTGTAAGAAATTCTTATTATCTGTCACAAGTTAAAAAGCAGTGTTTGTAATTCACAAAAGCAGTTTAATGTGGCAAGGCTCTGAAATTTTAGTCTCTTAGATCTTCCTGCAGTAGTGGAAAGGCTTCTTTGTTTCATCAGATGTGAAATCAGGTATGTGCATAAGGTGTCTGCACTTGCTATAATATTGTCTAATTGCAAAATACCGTTTTTTGCACAACATGACATGTGTGTACTTCTTTATCCCATGATCAGCAGATGATAATGAACTGAGTTGCCTAATACAGTGTGTTTTTATTGCGCAGTTACTAATCTTTGAATGCTTGAAACAGGTTTTAACAGTACTGTATTAGGAAGTCAGTCTACAGAACGTTGTAGGAGACAGCTGTGTGTAAAGTGTAAATTTAGGATAAATGGAGTGACTAATTACTTTGGCAAATGACCAGAAGAAACAAAAAGAATTTTGAAAAAAAAAAAGTCTGTAAAAGGAAATTGCTCTCAGAAAGTCTTCTAGAATCAGCCTACTTTGTTTCCCTCCCTCCCTTCTTTTCCCTAGTGATAGGCAGATTTCAAAGCCAGGAGAATCACTTAAATTTTTCAAACTCATATACAAGATACTGAAGAGTAGTACATTTTATACAGTTATACATGGATTGAATGCGTGATTTTGTTTGACTAAATAAGTTCTGTGGAAAGTATCCTGGTTTACAAAAGAGTCAAAAACATTAAGCCCTAAGTTCCTGAAGCGTAGAGTGGAGTTCAGTAGCTGGAATTTCCTGATGTTACTTAGATGGAGTGATAAAACGACCTCCTAATTTTCTTTCTTAGTCATTTTAAGAAGTGTGAGATCCTTTGGTCTCCCTATAAGTTAGTTATAGCTCTGATCACTTATTTCTACCTCCCTCCCTCCCTGTCCAGTTTTTTCAAATATTCATAAAAGGTATGGACACTAGAACTTCAGAAACTTTTCATATGTCTTATCAATTTATCCTTGTTATCTTAGTCACTACTTTGCTGTCCATTATTAGATGTCTACAAGCACCTATGCTTTAGCATTGCCACAGTTATCTATGTTCAGCTTGACCCACTTATTGCTGTTCTTGCTAGAAGTCTAAATGTAGTTTACAACTTTTGTGTGTTTTTTTTTTATACTTCTACCTCCTATTTCTTAATTGAATAGTGGATTATTGGCATTAGTGATAATAGTCTAGTGCTAATTTTTGAGACAAAATGGTGTGTGGTGTAAAGTGGAATACTTTAGAAAAGTGAGGTTTTTGTGATGCACTTACAACACACAATATTAAATAGAGTTCAGTTTCATTTTACCTTTGTGGAACTTCTAAAAATGAACTTCTGGTACTTTAGCTTGGCTATTAAAGAAGTGTCTCTAATGCTAAACTTTCTTAGCTCTTCATCTGTCAGGGTATACTTGAAGATACTTGCTGACCTTTAGCTGAGGAACTGCTATGTATCTATGCTGTTGAAACAATAACATTCTAAAAGCTGAAAAAAGAAATTAAACAAAGTTATTTTTTTCTTTTCAGACAGTGGATAGAATATGTCGTAGGAGCTGCCTGGATAACCGCACTCTGCTCCATGACAATATCTCCATTTTCAGATAGTTTTCTCTTGGGCCAAATGACAATGAAAATCCCAAAATACAATTGATATATTAATTTAGTAGAGCTGATAATTCCTTATATCTCATTTGGAAACATCAGCATTTCCAAATGAGAAGTTTTTCAAATATTCAGGAGCTGCAATTATTTTCATATTGTCTTTTCTTTATAACTGACTAGCAAATTAAATGGGAAATTGCTCAGGTACGTCTCTATCAGCAATATGTCTAGCTGGCTTGTCCTTGTTTAAGGCTATTGCCAGATGGATATTTAGGATAGTACCTGGCTTTACAGTCTGCATGTTACAGTGTTCCCAGCATTTAGACAGTCTTTTATCTGTCTGTCATTGGGTTTGGAGGCATACACGTGTCTCACAAGTTGTTCATATTTAATGAATCTTCATGTTTCATTTCACTTTTTTTTTTTTTTTTCATGGCAAAGCACTTTTGGTTAAATTCTCTCTGACTCTACTGTTCATCAGAAGGTGTTAAAGGAAGAATAATTAAGTGAAATCATACAGTATTTCTATTTTATGGTTCCCCTCTCCAATTTGCTCTAGATCTGGTCGATGCTTTCAAACCAGAGTATGTTGCTCCCTTAGTTGTTTGGCTTTGCCATGAGAGCTGCATGGAGAATGGCAGTCTGTTTGAGGTAATTTTTTAATTTTCTCTGTCTTCCCTCTCTTTCCCCTGCTTTGTTCCTTCCCCTTAAATCAGTCATTTGCTTTAGCCTGTCCAGTCTTAACCTTTCAGCTGAAACTGAGTTGTCCTGTGAGATACTACGTACTCAGCATAGACAGAAGAAATGTTGACCCTGTTGTGCTGTATGACAAGTACACCAGGCAGTAACAACCTTGTGAAATTCTGGTGTGTGCTTAAAATACTACTGATTTGATTGTTACAATTCTTATTGTACACTTATAAGTTTGAAAACGTACCAAAGCAACTACTTCAAAAGCAGTTTTTGTTCTCTAAATCACAGAAAGCAACTTGCGGGAAGGATGAACTGGTTATGGAATACATTATAGGTATTGTCATCAAACTGCTATCTCATAAATTGGATGGAAGCTATTATCTTATTCTTGGAGTTTTATGTTGCTCATATTGCAGTGCTTAACTAAACTGTTAATATAAGCAGCAGAAGTTTTTATTATGTTGACCTTGTTCTGAAGTTTTGTTTCTCTACCAAAACACACCTGTAGAATGTGATAAGCTGATGATTTTTTTTTTTTTCTTGGCAGGTGGGAGCTGGATGGATTGGAAAATGTAAGTACTTTGTGTTGCAGGATTGAATTTTTTTTTTTTCAATTGACAACAAAGGCATGCAAATTGCCTTTGCAGTTAACCTCTGCTCAAGACATTTTTATTTAGGGAGAGAAGATTAGCAAAAGCCTAGGGTTCTGGGGAGACTGCTTATTTTAAATAAAAGTCACAAATTTCACTACACATGGGGGAAACTAGTAACTTAGGTACATGCTTTGTTATGCTTTTGAGCTGACTAATAGCAACTGAAAATCTGCTGAAGTAACCTTCACCCTTTGATCCTGAGGGTATAACTGAAGTCAAGACGAATCTCCATTTTTGGTGCTAAGTATACATTGCTGCCTTTTCTTGATAACCTCAGTTTTTCATGGTATAAAAGTAGCACAAGCTGGTAAACAGCCTGCTTTTTGATTGCTTTCCACCTTTATTTTTACTTCTATAAGGATACTAGTGATATGCATTAACATTTTGAGGCAGTTAACCTTCTTAATAACCAGTAGCTATGCTAGCTAAGTATTTTCGTTGAGTGGCTCCAGTAACTAGCTTAAATACGAACATAAAGAAAACTTGCTGACAACACTAAGATGGAAAACTTAGTTCAGTGTGTGGAATGTCTTAACATTTTTTCTTAAATATGTTGAACTTAATACTGGCATTATTTTCTTGAACTGTTTGGCTGACTTTTCAGCCTACATGAATGTCACCAGTGGATTGAAAGTAGGGCCATTAATTCAAGAAGTGGTTCCCCCTTCTTCCCAAACATTTTTTGACTCACTTGATAAAGATGTTGTACGTTTCTAGCCCTTCTTCCCAAACATTTTTTGACCCACTTGGTAAAGATGTTGTACATTTCTAGCCCTTCTTCCCAAACATTTTTTGACCCACTTGATAAAGATGTTGTACCTTTCTAGCCCTTCTTCCCAGACATTTTTTGACCCACTTGATAAAGATGTTGTACATTTCTAACTAACTGCAAATGTTCTGGTGGCACTGGAATAGTTTTTCCCAGGCAGTGTATTAAACAGATCAAATAAATTGGGGAAGCAGCATAGAACCTCTTGCTACCCTCCATGAAGAGTTGAGTTTTAATACAGCTGAAAATATGTGTCTTCTTTCTCGTCAAAAGAAAATACCATTTTTCATCATTATAATGGCTCCTGTTGAAGTCTTTAAAATGAAACCGGGTTGTTAATGAGGTACCAGTATGGCCTTCTTCATTGTCTATTGCTAATTAAAGCAAAACCAACACGACAGATTAAGGATTAGCTGCACTCCAGGAAGTCTGTATCCTTCCAAAACTGGTTTCACATTAGCCTTACCAGTTTCTCTCAAGTTACTCTAATGAAATACAACTTCAGAGACCATTTGGAGGTACTAGCTACTTATATTAACATTCTTTCATAGATAACAAGTGGTTTTCACTTTTCTCCTATAGTTTTCCAATGCTTTCAGAAGATTCCTAAGCATTAGTAGCTAAAATCATGTCAGAAGAGAATGTCTGTAGATACACACTGGCTACAACATTTCACTAGACAGAATCCTAAAACTAATGTAGTATTTTCAGAGAGCAATCAGTCTGTTGTGACTTGAATGAGATTTAAAACCAGTGCTATTCCTTTTCTAAATGTTAGTTAAACCAGTGAGCCCTTTTAGTCCAGCTTGAAGTTGTACTGGTGAGTTGGAGTACTTCATAGCCTTTTCTTTCTTGCACCATCTTGAAAGTAGTGGCTTAAGTGAAAGTGATCTAAAGAAACTAAAAGTTTCTTTCCTTGTTACTTGAACTCCCTGCTCATGTTTCCCATTAGTGCGCTGGGAGCGATCCTTGGGTGCTATTGTCAGAGGAAAGAATCATCCAATGACTCCTGAAGCAGTGAGAGATAAATGGGAGAAGGTCTGTGACTTCGATAACGCCAGCAAACCCAGAAGTATCCAAGGTAAAGGAAACTTCAGAAATGTGGATAGTTTGGGCAAGAAAGCTTAGAAGAGAATGCTTTCTTGACAGACATTTGCTGAAACTTCAGAAGTCTACAGAACCATGAATTCTTTTGTAAACATGTAATGTTAAACATTTACTGTTTCAGTACAGTTAGATCCTTTTAAGGAAACTTTTGTGTTCTTACCTGTGGAATTAAGACAGTTTTGTCTTTCTTGAGAGTTTATAGGGTACTGACATCACTGTCATTTTATGTATTACAGCCAGACTAATGGTAGTGTTTTATTTGATTGCACCTACATACAGGTGGTATCAGTGTAATAGAGACATTGTATTTTCTGTTCAGTCCAGGAATCTTGGTTTTTGGTAGACATTTCCATACCAAAAAGCTCTCTAGTTAAGTCTTTTGGTATAACACAGCAAAGAAGTTCTTCCATACTGTTTTGTGTTCCTGGGTAACAGCACCCACTTGGCTGCTGACCAAGATGACTGTCTCTTCCAATGCTTTATTTACTTTCTTTGTTCTTTCCTATTATTCGGTTGTTGTTTTGTTTGTTAGGTTGTTGTTGTGTGGTTTTGGTTTTTTTTAGCCAAGATAACTCTGATTCCTGCTGCTGTACTTGCTTCTCTTTCATCTTCCAGGCTATCTCTTTGTTGTCTCACGTCTATTTAGATCCATAGTAGTCATAGTTCATAAATGAACCATACAGACTAATTTTCCTGACTGCTTTCCAAGATTTCTCAAGATATTACCTTTAGTTTGTTACTGTGAGTTACAGGTGCTTAGTATCACTGATGGTTGTTTTGTTATTATGCATGTTGTTATTTAGGTCAAAGATTGAGTATTTGTCAAATCAGGAAATACCAACATTTAAGTGTT
>KL269283.1:38641-53356 GCA_000699545.1 Podiceps cristatus | reverse complement strand
CCCCCCGCCCCCAACTTTACCACCTTTAGCTGTAAACATCAATATAAACGTAAGCGGTTTTGGAAAATGGATTATACTAAGCAACACTGAAGCTTTCTGTCTCTAATTTTACAACCAGATGGTCACACATTGAAGAATCTTGGATTATCCCCAGAATGTTTATTTTATAAACACAGTTGAAAATGTTATACTACTGGCAAGCCTACAAGCTGCTTACCTGTAGGAAGCTATTCAACTAGGGTCAATCACTATAATGACATAGGTGTAACTAATGCTTCTTGACACTAATGGGTCAAGAACTTCACAAAGCTTACATAGATCAAAGGCAACAAATTTCACATAACAAAGAAGAAGTGAATCAGTGCTCCTCAGGAAGATGAAATCAACTCTCAGGTAAATCAACTAGAAATTTTCTACTAGCAGTATGGAAATTAGACTGAATAACTGGATCTGGATTCATAACCTAAGTGCACATGTAACTTCAAGTATATGAATAAACTCACTAAATTAATAAAATAAGTAATAATTTGGGGAAAACATGGGAAGTGGAGAAATTCTTGTGAATTAGCGTGTTACTGTCTTGGAGGCAGCTTACAGTATGTTTACAGGAGCCAAGGAAAAAGCTATGCCCAAGTAGTAGAATAGATATCCGCCTAAATATTGAAAACTCTTGGTGTAAACTTGTTGCAAACAGTGAAATAAAGATACAAATAAAGGTGTTTGTCATGCTGGAAAAACTTTTGGGGTTTGGAATATTTTTTCCAAAATTTAAACTTTTCCAAAACGCACATACTTTCAAAGTAAGCATACTGTCACAAAGGTACAAAGAAATTATTTCTGGTACTGGTATCATTTTTTATGTCAGAAAAATTCCTAAAATTCTCATTTATTTGGTATCATAAACTTCTGTTGTTATTTTGGTCTTGAGTGACATTGGATGTTATCACAGCACTAAGTAAAAAAAAAAAAAAAAAAGGGAGGAATGAAAGAGACTTTAGTGTCATTCAAAATGAGGAAGCTGCTACAAGAATGCTGATGGGGTGCATGTGCTGACAGTCAAAGAAACGTGTCTAGCCCATAACCTACCGTGTAGGACTACTGAATAATTTATTGGTGGGCTCTGTTATTTGTACGAACTTAAGCAGAAGGCTATTATATATTCAGTGCAAGACACATTAACACTGTTAAGAACAGTCTTACTTTTTGCCATCTAGTTTGGGTGCTTGACTTGGTGACTCATTTTCATGTGTAGTTTACCTCTGCTGGGCCTCTGTTTATCATCCAGCTGTCATTTATGTTGCTGTGACTCTTCCCATTCACTTTGAGGAGCATTGGACTGAGTTGTTAAGCTACAACATTTTCTTGCATGAATATCGATGGTAGTGGCATGTAAATGCCAGATTTCATTTTATTCTTAATGCACTCTGCTGGATAGAGTGCATGTTTTGTTCATTCAATGGGTATGAAATACCAAGACCTGTCAGAGAGATATCAGATGCAATTATAGCACATTTAGAGTACTATGCTATGAGAAAATGGTTTCAGAATAACTAGTAATTTATTCTGTGCAAATTGTTTCAACTACACAGTGCAGAATGTATAATTGACAGCAATGGATATCGTCACAATGTTAGCCAAATTACGTTAAATGAGAGTTAAATCTGGTTCCGCTTTTTTTCTTTGGAATAAAATATGATTTCTTTTTCTTAATAAAAAAAAGAGACCCTTACACATAAGATTTGTATATTCTAAATAAAAAGTTAAGTACAATTTGTAGTTATGTTTCTTATAATGTGTGTATTTTTTCTTTGGTTGTTTTTCTCAGTAAGAATTTGCAGTTTGTTCTTAAGGTTCTGGTCTTATTGTTAATGAAGATCTATCATGGAAAAGTGGTGATGGTCCAGATTGGGGTATACTTCCCTCCATTAAAATATTAGAAAAAATTGAATTGGTTTAAATTAAGCAGACATAAACTCTAAAATTGCTGTAGTAATGAAATAATACCTGTTAAGCAGTTTCAAGAGATCACAGAATTTGCATAAGTGATCTTACATCTCTCTTTGGTCCTGATTTGTGTATTCATCATCTGCTTGTATAAATAAAGGAGTATGTTAAAAAAGAGAACTGATCTTTACTGTTGACTACAAATTAGGCATTATCAAAACCAGAATGGAATGTAAAAATCATATGCTCACATTTTAAAATTCAACTTATGGAATTGGGAAAAGTGCAAAAAAAAGAGTCACAGAATGATTCAAGAAACAGGACTAATGTTTACTGAGAAGATACATAAGGAGCTCATAGTTTACATTTGAGAGAAAAGCCTGAGAAGTGACTTGACTGCAGTTTATAAGTACTTTCACAGGGAGAAAAAGCCAGTTGCTTAAGTACTTTGTAATTTTCCAGGCAGAGAAGACATAAAATCCAGAGGCAGAAACTGGAATCAAACCAATGAACACATTTTGAACAGTGAAAGAGATTAAGCCCTGAAACAAGCAGTACCAGATCCTTCAGCTCTCCAAAAGAACATCATCTGCATTCTGGAAGGCGTTAGCTAAAAGTAAGCTACCACATTTCATACGACAGCATTTGGGTGACATAAAGCAAGCTGATTTAGGGGATGTTTGACTAGATGATCTTGTGGCCACGACAGCAGCTAGGAATGGGGAGGGAAAAACAAGAGCTGTATGGTACTGTCCTACTATTCAGTAGACAATACATTCAGTCAACCTAGACAGCATTTTTTCCCCCTCCTCTCTAGCTGCCTTTACAGGTTACAGAAAAAGAGTGAGATAATTTAGGGGTAAGGGGTAATTTAGAGAAAGAGTCAGTGAGGGATGTTATGATTTGGCTTTTGCTAATTGACTCCATTTCTATTGACTAGAGAAGGAGTATAGATGGATTGGTGCAACACTTCTCCAAACACTTCCTTGCTAAATGAAATTTTGAGACACAAAGCTGTTCCCTAGGGAGAAGACAACTCATCTGCTTCAATGACAATATTTCCTGTCTACTTAAAATGAGTGATCTCTGAATTCACAGAGGTGAAGGTGGCTCTTACATTTGAAGACACAGTATCAACTGATTCATTTTAAGAGGTACTTTGTAGAGATCTGGTATAAATCAGGATCCAGTACAGATCAAATGGTTTCTGTGGGGTTTTTTTGGTGGTTTTTTTTTTTTTTTTTTTTTTTTTTTCCCCAGCAAAAATTGTAAAAAAAAAAAAAATTTGGGAGTGTCCTTCCTCCAGAACTGTACCTGCAAAGACAGTCTGATAGCTCATCTTTCTGCTCTTCAGCCCCATAATAATTAGTTGTGGTCACTGTGGACAAAGAACAGATTTTAAAGGAAAACAAGCCATCTTGATATTGGAGAGCTGTTAAAAAAAGATACTGAATGAGATCAGAGTATAAAAAATGTCAGTGAGTGTTTGCTGGAGTATGTTTACTAGTTACAAGCTTCAGTGCTGAGTTCAGGTGTGTCATTCAAAGAGATTTACAGACTGTGTGTTTCTACCTATAGAAAAGTAAGGGTAGGATTATTATTATTGAGCATCAAGCCCAAACAATTTAATGTTTCAATGCTGTCAATATAAATCTCTCTCTAAAGATAAGAACTGAAGCATGGACCCCTGAACTTGGAATGAAACAAACTTTGTGTGGAAATAACTGAACATTTAACATTATTTTTGTAAGACAAAACTTCTAGTAACATTCCTTAGTAAGTGGGCACAGGGGGAGTAAACATCCTGCCTACTGGCTGGCTTCAGTTTACAGAACCTCATTTTATTCTTGTGACTTTATGGAGTAGCTTAAGTCCACATGTGTGGGGTTTGAAGAGTATGAAAACTTTTACAGATGGACTGAAAACTGAATTTAACTAGATTAGTGAAATGATGTCAAATACGAATACAAACACTCTTAGGACAGAAGGGGATGCATTTAATTCCAAGTGTAGTTGTCTCAAAAATAATTATTATTTTGGACAACATCTACAAAAGGAGCTACGCTTTTATAATTACTTCGGCTAACTTATGTAGAAAAAAACATGAGTATATGAATACTCTTAGTAGACTGACTAAATGATGTTTTATAGAAAAATAACCTCATAATTCTCATCTGTTTCTACTGCATGTAGTCATTCCTACCTCTTATAAGCTCTAGTGTTGTTTTTGCATTTAAAAGGAGTTCCAACCCTGAGTAAAGAAACAAACAACTTTTCGGCTTTTCAAGAACATATGCTGGTCTCCAAATATATGGAGAGATTTCTGCATGTAGCTTAGAGATACTTCTTGGAGTAGTGCTATAAAAATACACATTTATTAACTATTTCTAATCATAAGTGAATGCAATATCAACATTTAAGACTATACCACAGTTAATTTTTCTCACATGTTCTTTCTGCCTTTATTAAGTATATATGCGATACAAGTAATCAAATAATGCAAGACCAGAAAACCAGAAGAGAACAAAAAATAGGAGATATATAGTACTGGTGAACCATGACAATTTCCAGGTTGTTAATTAGAAAACAAATGACCTTGCTTTCCCTCAGTCATAATCCCCTTATTGTCTTTGTCCATCCCAATTCGTATTATATTTAAGAAGACATAAGCTAAAAGTAATAAAATATTACAATTCTTCCCAATATGAAAAAGCACTTGAAATAAAGCCAAGTGTTAAATATGAAAACTAACACCACAGGTTTTCATCAGACCCAAAATTGAGTAGGAAACTAATTCTCCTGACTGTTTCCTCATAGGACTAAGACTATTTGGGCTTCAAAAATATTTGAACAACTATAATCTTGTGCTCAAGTTTCAATATTTGATATTAAACAGTGTATTACATGGTTGAGTATAGGACAGAATTAGAACTTTTTGCCCACATGAAAATTCATCCGTTGTGTTGACTGTCAAGGCAAGATATAATATAAGCAAAGAACAAAAAAACCATGGCCATATAGAAATGAAATTATTTTGATATTCAGTATACTGTAGTAAATTTCAGTTATTTAACTTGTCTTTACGACAGAAATATGTCTGTAGAGGAAACTGGCAAAATAATGACAAAACACTCAGGGCAGCTATTGACTTCTGATGCTGAAATTTACTTCAAGATAATCTCCTCACTAATGAAATCCTCTCGATGTAATTATTCCTATTGAGGAATTTTTTAAGCATTTCTACTTTTATTGACTTGTTCAAATGGACAACTATTTTGTCTTTCTCTCTTCTTCAATAACAATATTGATTTTTCTAAAATAAAACAGTCAATCGGTGTTCACTGAATTTGTAACTGAAAAAACAGTTACCTCCTCAGAGCAACTTCAGTTTCACTGCTAGTGACGTTGTTTTCACCCGGAACTGATCATAAATTCACAGTCTGGCTTTATCCATTGTTGATCTGCAAAACAAAACTGGTTATTCATTTGAACTTTTTTTCTGCAAAGATTTAATAAACCAATCAATGTGGTTTGCACTGAAGCATCTTGCATTGTAGAATGCAGTAATATGCGTGAATTGAAGATTATTAAGTAGCCAACTTTGAAAGTGAAAGAAAGCAAGCAGATTTTGAAGTAGACTGAAGAATTACGGTAAGACATCAGATGATACCTTTTCCAACTCTAAGATTAACATCAGAAGGCTAGTTTAAGGCTTTAAATGGTACTTTTTCATTAAATAATTACCTTTTGTTATTTCATCAGGAGACTTACCAGAGTCATGAGGTACATTCTGTATGCAGGACTCAGTGTTTCATATTGCTGATCATATACATTTATATATTTTGTAGAAAAGCAGTTTGTTTTATTATTATTATTTGCCTGTAAAACATCTATGTGTGTAGCTTCTTCTGCTCATAGCAACATATGTCTTTTTCCAAATAGAAAATGATGAGTGATTAAGTTGTGAGTTGCCTGGTAGGCCAAATGTACCTACATGTCTCTTCAAAATAACTGTTAAGCAATAATCGTAACCCAAATTAAAATATAAAAATATAATATAGAGAGCTGTTTCTATGCAACTAAAAAGTGGAAATATTTTCACCCAACATTGGTAGACAGTAGGCACAGTCAATTTTTTTTTTTTTTTTTTAAGTTGGTTCATTTTTTAATACAAAGTTAGCAAATATCTGGCGGATTGTTGATTTCCTAATCAAAATGCTTTGCTCTAATTTGGTGGTTTTTTTTCAATCCATAAAGAATAGGATTAAATGAACATTCTGTTATCTCTGTTGCGTATACTGGAATGAATAGAAAAAAAATCCTGTGAAGTGTTCTAAAAGGCATATGACTCAAAATACAGAATCTGCTTTTAATTCCACTTAACCTGCTAGAAAATGGTATTGTGAGTGGAGAATGTCAGAATAAAATGGAGAGGATATTTGAGTCAGCAATGAATGTATTCTCTTCTTTCTCAAAATAAATGAAAGGACTGCTTAAAGAGCAGCCATAAATTCATACAATGGCTCTTCTCTGTGTGTTTTGTTTGTTTGTTTGTTTGTTTTGTTTTCTTTTAATTTGTTATTAAATGTTATCATCTATGCTTTCCCTATTAACGGGTTTTCTTTCTCCTGTTTTTTGTGTAAACATTTTATTTATTTAAACTATTTTCCATAATTTCTCCAGGAACACAGTCAGGAAACAATTATTGTCCTTTAAACTGTTGATTTTATAATACCAAAATTTATAGCTCCCAAATTTATGACTGAGATATATGAGACTGGAATCAGATCTCAGATACTACACATGAATGCCACTGACTCATCAAAGGTAAACCTTTAAGTGTGTTTTCTGTAGATGTGTTTGTATACTTGAAGAGCTTAAAACCTATTGAAATACCAGATGGCAATACTTAGACAGTTATTCACTGATTTGTTGGGTTCATAATAACATAAAATTTCTAAAGAGATTAAAGAAGTATTAGTAAGTTAAATAAAAGGTTTCTAGTAAACTATTTATCCACATACATGCTCATTTATAAATCTAATAATTTGTCCATTTTTAGGCCAGATTTTAGACTGAATTTATTTCAAAAGGTGCTGAAACTTTCAGGCTCTTTTACCTGTAATGGAAGCCTCAGGAAACAAAAGTCTTAAATAAAAGGATTTTTTAAATGGTTTGTCGTTAGAGGGAATGTTTTAACTTTGGCAAGATTAACATTTCTGTCAGATACTAGAGCTACCCTGTGGCTGGATGTTAAGGCACATCCAGGTTTATTACAGGTGTATAATCAAGCAGTATGATTAATTTGGTAATTAAGTGTGTGTTAACCCTAGCCAGCAACTAAACACCACACAGCTGCTTGCTCACTCCTCCTCCCCTCAGTGGGATGGGGAAGAGAACTGGAAAAGAAAAAGGTGAAACACATGGGTTAAGATAAAGACAGTTTAATAGGACAGTGGAGGAAGAGAAAATAATAATAACAATAGTAAAAGAATATACAAAGCAAGTGATGCACAATGCAGTTGCTCACTACCTGCTGATCGATGCCTGGTCTCTCCCTGAGCAATGATCCCACCTGGCCAACTCCCCCCAGTTTATATACTGAGCATGACTTCATATGGGATGGAATACCCCTTCGGCCATTTTGGGCCAGCTGTCCTGGCTGTGCCCCCTCCCAGCTTCTTGTGCACCACCAGCCTTCTCACTAGCCGGGCATGTGAAGCTGTAAAGTCCTTGATTTAGTGTAAGGACTGCTTAGCAGCAACTAAAACATCAGTGTGTTATCAATGTTATTCTTACACTAAATCCAAAGCACAGCACTATACCAGCTACTAGGAAGAAAATAACTCTGCCTTAGCTGAAACCAGCACACTGATAAAATGCTGAGCTGATTTGGATGCTCGGTTCTGTTTTGAGGTTATCTATCCATAATCCATATCTATGTTAAACTTTGGGACACCAAAAGAGGGCTTAATAATTTCTTGCAAGGATAGTCTTGTGTCTTACCTGTCTTTGTTTCTACAAAGTAATTTCTGGGGTAGAAATGGACCTGTGCAGTGACATTTTAATTCTTTTCTACCATTTTATTAGCCAGGTCAAAACTCACTGAATTTGTGTGAAGATTCCTGCTTTCTTCAAGTGGATTTTGACCGGGATTCTACTAAGAGCTCTCTTTGTATGTTCTTCCAAAGTCAGAAGAGTTTTTCTTTTTTACACACACACACACACACACATATATACACATACACAGAATCTGGCAGCAGCAGTTTCTCCACATGATTGCCAAGCAAAGCAGGTAGAAATTGACAGAAATCTCTAAGAGATAGAATTTCACCAGATGCAGGTCTACTGGTGGAGTTTGGTTATTTCATGTAGGTGCCTAGGGCCACCTGTCCCCAGTAGAGCTGAAGACCTGTAGTAATGACATCAGATTTCTGGGAGACCTGCTTCATTCAGGAGTGACACCATGAGGCAGGGCATCTCCCAGGGCACCTCAGAGGCCACATACAAGATAGAATAATGTGTACCTACCCTGTCTAGCTCAAAAGGAATAGTAGTTAATAAAACTGGAATAATGGTTAATGCCAAATAAATCTTTGACTTTGCCAATGTCTGGTAAAGTGGCTGTTTGTATAACTCCTTTTTCTTCGGTACCTTTATATTCATGAATGATTTGAATTCTCAGAGTAGAGTAGTCAGAAAGTAGTCCATTAATATTTGCCAGTTGTGAATCGTATTGTATTTGGAAGTTCGTACACAAGGCACTTCTATGTTCCTTCTACTTCCTCTGCTCCAAATGTTATGCAGGGATTTAGTGGCCAGTTTAGCAAAAGGTAAATGGTATTGGTTTGGGCAAGTCAAAATACAAGCAGGTGCTTTATACACAACTCCCACATAGCTCTGCCAATGCTCTTCAATCCTGTTCTGTAATATCAAATGTCTAGTTTATTCTTAGGCTGCTCTTGAGCCAAGATGCTTGCTAGACATGCTAAATTGTAGAAAATTGTGGTTTTATGCTGCAGACAAATGGAGATTCTGCTGGGATTGCCAAACACATTTTCAATTTTCTTAATTTGGTCTGCTTTGCACAAATAGAGCATTGCTAGCTACTGCACACTTATATGTGAGAAACTGCTTTACCTTGTCAATAGGGTTTTTATTTTAATTTCATTTTGTTGTTTCTCCTGACATTGGCTGCAACTGTTGTCTGTCTCTGGAATGTCTTTTTGTTTCTTTCTCTTTTGCTCTTTAGTCATTCAAGGCAGAAGGCATTCCTAGTGCTGGGCAGCATGCCTGTTAACAGTTTAAGCTCATTCTAAACTTCGTGAGAAAATCCTAAAAGAGAAATCTCTGCCAGCAGCTTTAATCTCCTTTAAATTCCATCCTGTGTTTCAGTGCTCTTTGTAGAATAAGACTAATGTTATATTTTAGTGATTTCCTGTGGCAGCCCTTAAGCAGGCATCATATTTTATAAACATACTCCTTATGAGAGTAGTAGTAGAACTAGTAATGATCAGAAATATCAGATCTCTCAGAAACATGTTAATTTGGTGGAAAACCTATTTCTGTCTTGTCTATTATCTGTAGGGATTATGTTCCTGTCCTGGTTTCAGCCAGGATGGAGTTAGTTTTGTCTTCAACATCTACTGTGTTTTGGATTTAGTGTGTGAAAAATGGTGATAATATGCTGAGGTTGTTTGTTGCTGCTGAACGATCAAGGATATCTTGCAGTTTCCTAAGTTTTGCTAACCTGCAAGTGCAAAAACTTGGGAGGGGTACAGCCAGAGCAGTTGATCTAGACTGGCCAGGAAGTGCATTCCATACCATAGACATCATGCCTGGTATAAGTGAGGGTTGGCCATTGCCCACTTCTTTCTGGTTCCTTGTTCATTTCATGTTCTGTTCATGGTCCCTTCTTGTTAACTTTTTTTTTTTTTTTTTTTTTTTTTTTTTTTTTTTTCCCATTTGGGCCTGTTTGTTCATTTGTTGTGCTGTTCATTCTCATGCTCGCTCTCTCTGGAACTTGCTGTTCTGGGATGGCTGCGGGGGAATATCCCTGCTCCCTGACTGCTGCTTGGGATGGGCTGTATTGGCCCTCAGATGGTGAGAAGGTCTGCATTGTTCTTTTTATAAAGTCTATTATCCTTACACATTATTATTATAATTTAGGTATTCTTATCTTTTCCTTGCTGAAAAAAAAGAAAGCATAAGAGGATGCCTGCAATGTGGTACTTGCTTATTATTTCCATCCAGCAAAAAATGGGACCAACATCTTGGAGCATTTGAATGCCCCTTGTTGTGATGTGTCTTCTTTCCATAGAATGGTGTTTAAAGTTAATGCAGAAAACAAGGTCCATACTAATCTTAAAAGCTCTGTCTTTCAAGTCAGTCTTCAATAACTGTATATTGAAATTGACTAGGAAAATTAAAATTTTTCTCTTAAAAGATACCATACTAGTGACAAATATTCATTCTCCAGAACTCTTAATTCTTGAAATAAATTTTATTTATTCTGGAGAGGATCTGTAGAGAAAGGGAAATCTATAGAATGAAACTGAAGAGTTGTTTTATGCCTGTACTCAGCCCACTAACCCGTTTCATCTCTTATTTTGCAAGATGATATCTTCATGCATTGAAAAGAATTCTTGCTTTACTTTATGGAGTGTCAAGTCTGCAGAGAAATAAGTAGAATTGCCAGTTGGTTTTGCCAGACCGTTTGGTTAAATAAGGGAACTGTGGTGTTAAAAACCTGTCTGCAGCACTGTGCTGCATGGCTTCAGTCACAGAGACCAGGAACCATGGCTAGAAACAGGGGCAAGGCAGTAGTTGAACCAGGCCAACTGTGTAGCTTTCTTGTAACCTTGTCAAACAGGACAGTGCAGAATTAATGAACTAGTGAAGAGTCTGAAAACTGCTTTTCCCTAAATAGCATACTAAATAGCATACTAAGAATGAGAAGACTAAATTTATAGGTACATCTATCTTCTTCTACTGTCTCCAGACAATGAGAGATATGCTTTTCCTTTAGAATGGAAGCTTTTATTTTGAAATTAGTAGTTCAGATCCTGGATACTTGAATTGCAGTACAGAGCTTTATTTGAATTGGAAAGATGGCTGGTAATGGGGGCGGAAATTATAAATGTGACATAATAACTTCAGTAAAAATATTGCCACACTTGTAATAATACAGTTCTCATTAAATATCGATTTCACATTATAAACCAATTTGTATCATGATGCCTTATGATAATATAAAAAGTAGATGTAACCAATTTCAGCAGCAATTAAAATAATTGTCGACAGAAATAAGTTGACATTTATAAGCTAAATAGATGAAACTCTTCTCATCAATGGTTTTACTGGAGCCTCTTTAGATATGAGACTGCTAAAATGTTCCTTAAACAACTTCAAAACCATTATTAATACTGTTAAAATTCTTCTTTTTATAAAATCTGCATATCCTTTAACTTTCTTAGGGTTGCCCATATAGTATTATACCAACTGTCACAGCTATGCAGGATGCAGTTATCTAAAGTGAGTGATATCAATGACCCTTAGAAACAACCACAAAATCAAATTAATAGAGTAAGGGAAGCACTGGTTGGTGCAGTACCATAGGCCTAAATTTCTAGCATTCTTTAGATGCATTTTATGCCAGATTCTTCATTTGGACAAACAAGAAACCAATTCATTTTTTGTTTGTTTGTTTATTTGGGTTTTTTGTTTGTTTTGGGGTTGGTTTGTTTGTTTTGGTTTTGTTTGTTTGGGTTTTTTTGTCCATTTTTTAAATTTCAGAGTTCTCAGAGCTTACACAGAACAAGCTCTGAGTAATGCAGATAAAAGATTCCTAGTGGATACTTTCTATACAGATTTTACTGTTTAGTTACTAGAACTCTGTTAGACTCTTTTGACTTGAATATGTCTCTATATCTATCAGACGTGAGTTTTGTAGGACAAGCCAGTATTATTTGCTATACTGCTTTTATTCTTTTGTTGGTATTTGTATTTGTGACTATAAGTAACATTTAACATCTTATTATTCTATCCCACAGGGCAGAATAAAGTAAAAATAAAATATCTCAGGCTTGTTAAAAATGTATTGTCTCACTGTGCATAAATTTTGGTCTTCTTAATGGAACTGCTGTGCAAAATTAGAGCTCTTTTTTGTGGGGAGAAGTTGCAAAATAATGTGAATCAGTTTTTAAAAAAGGGATTTTTTTTCTCCTCTACCAAATCATTTAAGCAGCTTACATTCATGAATCTGCTTCCTTTTGCCAGTAGCTGCCTAGTTGTGGTAGGTGAGGATTAAAGGAAAAGAAGAAACCGTCTCACAGTGAGCTGTGGTAGAAGCCAGGATAGAACTGATTTTCCTGGGTGGCTCCTGTGCGATGCTAGGAGTGCTGCTTTTGCCAACCTTTTTTTTTTTTTTTTTTTTTTTTTAACCCAAAAAACCCCAAACCAACAAACCTTGAATATTCATATGTTCCTGTTTACTGGGTGCTAGCCTGAGAATTCTCTTGGGACTAATATACAGTTGCAACTTAATGCGATAGAAATTCTGGTTGATGTTCTAATAATAAGTGGCATAGAAAGTCACATGAGGAAATTAATAGCTTTGCCATCAGAACAGCATTTGAATAATATGTGATATCTAAGGCCTCAGGCTATCCAATTAATGATGAAGAAAGAACAGTATATCAAATAACTGCTTGCTAAATGAGAACCATCCATTTTGTATACTGAATGAGGAAAGGTTTTATGAAGAAGGAAAAATATGGCTCTGTTAATTTAATAGTGTACCACAACATATACTCACATTTTTTTTGTATTAAGTTTATATGTCCAACACCTACTAATATGACAGAGAGTCCCCATTAAGGTTTCTTCGAATTTTAATGTAGAACAAGTACATTTTTATTTGTTTTGAAGGTCTGTTGTGAGAATCATGGTGGCTGAAATTTTGATCGCTCAGTACTTGGGATGGATGTTTTTACTTGGTAAGGTTCAAGTTCCTCATTTACACAGGAAACGCTGAGAGGGAAATGGGCAGGGAGATCATGGGAGCTTGTTTTGTTTTCATCTCACCCTCTCCTGCAGTGTGTTAGCCATGCACTGTCAGATGCTGTTAGAGCACATCACATTGTGCCTGGAGTGCCTTAGAGGACAGTAAGAAGTAATGCATAGAACAGTAAACCAGTATATTCAAACATTCCCACTCAACCTCTTTCTGATCATTTCAAGCCCTTAATAGGTATAATTGCAGCAGACTGATCTCTTCATGGCAGCAGTTCATGCTGCTTCCTAGGGCTAGCTGCTACCAAAATCTGCAGTAGCATAGAGTATTTTTGTGATTTTTTTTTCCTGGGAATTTAATTTCAAAATACAGAAACACATGTATCCGGACCACCTAAATACTAGAATTATCACCAAAGCTTAGACCCTGCCAAATGGTACCCTGATGCTTTTGAAGATATCTTGTACTCTGGTTATTTTTAAAAATATATCTGAATTAAACATAATTATTGCTCCCATTTGGCCAACAAACAAAGCTTCAAAGCTGTAAAAGAGTGGGAGAAAAGAGCTACTTCTGTTATAGTTCCTCTTTCAGATAGGACATGTACTTAGAATGGGTTCAGTTTATCCACAACTGCAGGCCCTGGACTGATTCGGAATATTTTTAATAAAAAGAACAAAGACTATAAAGCACAGGTTTTTTTTTTTTGTTTTGTTTTGGTTTTTTAATTCTTCTTTTTCCTTTTTTTTTTTTTTTTTTTTAATGAAAAATGAAATTTTAAACTAGTTTCGGGAATTTGAGTGTCTTTAAGGACTTCAAGGTCTTATGTTTTATGTCTGTTGAAATCACTGGGAGTTGCAGATGCTAGTTTATCCTTTAAGAATTCATATACCAAGCATTTTGTAAAACCGTACCAGCTCTCCTGTTGACATAGTTTAAATAGTTAAGATGACCTGAACTCCTTAAAGGAATTGTATCTCATAGTTGAGCAACTTGAAACTACTTAATCTGCTAAAGCTAACTGCTGTAAATTGTCAGTGTAGTTTAAATTGGGCTACAATTCTCAAATCTGGTTAACCTTTTTCACCTGGTTCCATAACAGATATTGAGCTTCACTGTTGTTATCTAGTTATGAACACAGTAATATAAAAGACAGTTTAAAGATCACAACCATAACTTGTATGCAGCTCTGGAGGAAGAATCTGGTTTTAGTCCTGCATTTGCAAGCCTGCAATTGCAAGTCTGAGCACTTGTTTGTTCTTAATGATTTTCTGATTTATTGTTCTCATTTTTTTTTCTTTTTTTTTCTTTCTTTTTTTTTTTTTTTTTTTTTTTTTTTTTTTTTTTTTTTTTTTTTTTCCTCCTGCTTTGTATTCCTAATCTACTGGTTTAAAAACCTCTCGAGTGCCACCCCAGATCTGTAAGCATGTTAGCCTCACACTCCATTTAAAGAGCAGAGCTGGCCAACTGCTGGATTTTTCTCCAGCTCTGAGGGCTAAGCTACCTACAATATGCTGCACTTATTTTTTTTTAAAGGCTGTTTATATTTTTGCCCATGCTTTTTGAGAGTTAGATACCCTCTAAAGCATTTTCAACAATTTCCTTCATTTCATAGTTGCTGCTGATGAGAAAAGGATTTCTTTCTCCAGATCAAAGCGCTTGTCTGGACCCTGCTGCCCTCCATGCCATCAAACATCTGTTGTATCTTTTTGTGACAGCCTTGTGGTGTGAAGTGTTAAATGTCATTGAAATGGCAG
>KL269283.1:5577-38610 GCA_000699545.1 Podiceps cristatus | reverse complement strand
AAGAGTGCACAACAAATAACTGTGTGATCTGTTCTGCTAAGGCTCTGGCAAGTACCCCTGTCAATGCACACAACAACTGAAAAAGTGTCTGTCTTCAGATATGTCTGCCTTAATCTTTAACTAATTACTTCCTTGCATAAGTAATGACAAGTTCAGTAACTACTATTAAATAACCATTCTTCTACATCTTTATGGAATTAATTGTTTCCTATACATTAGAGAATATTTCTGTGATTTTTATTTTGTTGTTGTTATTATTTGGATCTTTTTCCTTTCTTACTTTTCCTTTAATGTATTTCAATGGCATTGTTTCGTTGTTGTTCTGAAACATCAACACAGTTAGAACGGAGGGATGGTAAACATCTAGGTATGTCTTAGATTTTGCTTATTAAAAAAGAAAAATCTTTGCTATTGTATTTGAATTATGGATTCCATGGTAAAATGCAAGTGCCGTGCATGATCATGTAATCTTGATACCTTGAATTTTGATATGCTATGAACATACCTTTAGTTATGATGTGTTTGATGTCCTGTCCCTGAAGACATGACAGATGATTGTGTATTAGATGTTAAAATAGAAGTAACATTATTTTAGGCTATCTGGGCAGCCAGCCAATATTTTTCTGTACTTTCATATTAATTTGTAGCTATTTAAACTCCCTGCCCTTCTCTTTATCCCTATGAATACGCAAATTCAAGTTTATCTCACAAAAAGATAAAACATCAAATATGAACTATTTGTTTCCTGCCAATGAGACCTTAAAGTTGTACAGTCTAAATATATCAATAGGTTTTTTTGCTTGTTTTTTGTTTTGTTTTGGTTTTTTAAATTATTTTGTTGCATTATTATTCATAATACTATTTTAGAATCAGTGGTTTGTAGATATGGTCTTTTATTTCACCTTGAAATTCTTGATGCTCAAATTGACAAAATCTTTGAAATTTAAAAAACAGATGTATTTGGCTCTGCATGATCACCATTATTCTGTATTGATTTTGGGCTTATAGTTTTGCTTCAATAAGATGAAATCTGGACAGTTTGTTGTGTAGAATTTTTATTTCAAGTAAATATATAGAAGAAAAATCTTGGACTTCTGTGATTCTGCCTTTAAATGTTCTTTGCAGGCCAAATAATGGAGTGCTGGTTCAAGGGTAGGAGCTGAGAGGTAGGAATATGTGCAAGTCAGTGGAAGTCTAGACTAACAAACAACCCAATAAAAAATGTGGGATTTGACCTAAGATGCAGAATAATCAATACATGAAATTCAGCTTGTGCTATTGTTTTCCTTACTGATGCACACTAAAATTTTGATTACTGGGTGGTGGTTGGGACAGAAAACTGGTATGTTCTGATTTTAATTTAGGGCTTTTTCAGGCATCAATTCATTCTGTTCTTAGCAGATTATTTTGCTTTTATTTAGAATGATGAGAACAACTCTGACTAAATGCATAAGATATATAATACATGTTTGTCTTGCTTTGTCAATTTTGTTTTGCCCATTGTCAGTTGTATTTGAAGTTAAATTACGTGTTTGATCATATTATTCATTGAAGCATGTTTGTTTTTTAATGTTTGTGGGTTAGCAATCCGTTATGATGAAAACAGTTATTGGAATTTTTATATTACACATTGAATTATGATCTTTGTTCAGACAAAATAAAATTGTTTAAATGCATATAAAAGCCATAAAAAACAAAGTTGTTTATTTATGAAGTCTTCTGAAGATTAATCCAGAACTAAAGACTTAATTTAAGGTATAATATATAATGGCAAAGGAATGTATAAGGAAATAAATGACTCTAGATAGGTAAATACATGACAGAAGAAAACATAGGCACACGTCGTGTTTTAGGAGTATATGCTACTACCCTATCATCTGTGTTTTGCATGGAGAAGAATTATCACTGAATAACAAATAAATTTTTCTTGCTTGCACCTACAGAAATTCTTACAGTTTGTCAGACTTGTGGCCCTCTGCTCTTATGACTTGTTTCATATCCTAGGTAAAACAAAGTTTTCAAGAAATTTCAGTTGATCATCTGCAAAATCATATATTCCAATGTGGTCATGTGGAAACTAGTTTAAGACATGATATAAGAAGCTGGACATTTCATTTAATACATCTTCACTTTTCTTTTTTATCATCATCTCTCTGTCTTAGTAGACAGTAGACTCTTACTAGTAGGTCTTTTCAGGTGCTTAGGGTCAAAATGATGAGGAAATTTTATGTCAAAAGATTATATTCAACCAGACTGACCTGGGAAAACAGGGTTTTCTAAGTTCTTTTGTAGAACTAAATGCATATATGAAGGCCTCTAAGCACATCTCAGTTTCTGAGAGTAGAAATTCTGGTAATAGATTATCTTCTGAGTAATCGTTTCATCTTCCTAAACTTATTGAGTCTAAAATGGGTGGAGTAGGATGAAATGTAATGTCTTGTGATATACAGGAGATAAAATAAGAAATTTTACAGCCCTTTTTGAACTTGAATTTTATGAAATGTTATAACTGTGGACTACATCTTTTTGAACCTTCCATTAGTAGCCCTTGTGGGGAAGGTTGTCAGTGAATAAATTTTTTGTGCACACATTCAAGAACTAAAAATAAATGCTTAAGCAAGCAGCTTTTGTTGAGTGAAGTTAAGTGGATGTTAATTCTTGACTGCAGAAGACAGTAGAATCTCCACTGGAGCTTAATTTTCAAAGTATTTGAGCATTAGGGTATCATTTTAGCACTCAAACGCACACAAAAGGCATTCTAACTTATTTTAAGTAGGTAGAACTAAACTTTGTCCTCATTTTACACTAGGTTTATGAATTAAGGGTTTCTTTCTGGAATACCTAGCATTGTTCTGGAGCTTCCAATGCGGCTAAAACATGTGGAGACAGGAGGCTGTTAGCTGTTGATTCACATCTAGCAGCACTCACGGCTCTAAGCTGATGTCAGTGAGACCCTCCCAGGGATAAATTGGCCTTTACTGGGTGACTGAGAGGCAGCATACTTACACACATACTTTGAAGTTTTCTGTTTTGATGGCTAAGCAGAGCTCTGATAAATTTCTGAATCTGAGAAACAATTCTCTTAACTCATCTGCCAGTGTTACTATAACAACCTGAGTGTTGGTATAAAATAAGATTTTAATTTGCTCTGTTGTCTTTCAGTTACTAATTATTGAAGTGTCATCTCCTATTTGATTATCAGAAATAATCTGTTATCATGAAATTACTATTCATAATCTGAAACTATTCATTTCTTCCTCTGCTTTTTATGCAAAGTGTCTTTTTTTTTTTTTTTTTTTTCTATTTTAAGAACCATCTGCCTGTTAAACAATGGAATTCCCTTATGTCAGTGAGCTAAAGGTATGACACTGTAGATATTGTTTCAAAGTACATTCTTAGTAAGTTGTTTTCTAAATGAATGACTTGCATGGGAAGATGTCCAACACTTAGCTAGTACATCTGTCAGTAATCAGAAAAAAAGAGAAGAGTATGTTGCAAGTCTAATGTCATTTATCTGCAGATAGCTTCTGTTCTGCCTGTAGCCTTTCAATGTGAAAACACATTGACAGTTTCAGTATCTTGTATTGTGAAGAGCCTGGTGACTGCCCAAAATAAATAAACAAAAATGTTAATTATAAATATTAAAAAAGCTTTAAAACTCTTTCCACTCTTAATGCTTCATACAGTATTCAGTAAATCCTAGTTTATCTCTTCACAATGACAACTAAGAAATCCAAAGACATCTACTTTAATCTCCTGAGAGACTGATGACTCTAGACCTCAGACTCTAAGAACACTTGAAGATGAATGCTTGGTAGTCTTGCCATGTACTCACATACACATACACATACAGTAGTCAAATGTTTAAATCATGACTTCTGCTGAGTAGACTCCGAAATAATGAAACTGACATTTTACTTGGATTTTTACTTGGATGCACTTCAGTGCATCTAAAAGCCAAAACGTGCAGATTTTTATGTTTGCTTGAATACTTTCTACATTTGTTAATGATTCTTTGCAGTGCTGCTTCATATAAAATAGTTTGCAACCTAAGGAGGTTGTAAAAAAAATCAAAAAGTGCTTATATTTTTTATATAGAAGAATTTGTTGAATTTATTTACTGAGTTTCAAGGCTTTTATACACAGAAAGAACAAGTTTAGGAGGATGTTAAATAGAAACTTCCAGTATGACAAGAGGTTATTTTATATTTATTTCAATATTTCAAATGTAATGACTTTTCTGTAGACAGACTCTTCCCCACCCCGCTACCCCACTTTCCAGTAGTAGGCCTATGGAAATAAAAGGAAGTCACAGCCTATAAAGCTTCTCCTGATGTCACAGAGGTTGTATAGATTGCCTGCCTCCCAAAAGGTTGTGTTCCTGGAATGAAATTTTCCCTATATTTCTATGTGACATGTGCAGCTGTTTATTTAGCCGTATCAGCCTAAGAGAAAATTCTTCTGTCTGTACTGGAGAGTTTCATTGCATATTGTCTCCTTATTCTCCTTTGAACTCCCATTGTCATCAATGGGAGTTTCTTGCATAATAGAACAAATAAAGCATGTCCAACTAGAAAGCAATATGAGATGAGAAGTCTCCTATATGTTGTATGTTGCACTGAATTTATTTGTCATACTGAAATACCTGAAATGCATGTCTGAGCAATGCCTTATACAAAGATGGATTGATAGCTTGTTGAACGTCAGTGACATTACAGAGGAATAAACTTTATCCTTTTAAAAAGAAAGCAGGAAGTATTGTATATTGACTTATCTGGTGTGACTCAGGCAACATTAAGAGTCTAATAAAAACACAATGTGAACCAAGGCAGTTCTTCTATCTATAAAGGTTGATTTTTTCATCTTTTAAAATATAATAACCTTCTTAGTGGAATCCTTGAAAAAAAATGCTGGGGAAAAAACTTACTAGAAGTAACTTTTTATTTGAAAAAACAAAGTTCCAAACCTCTTTTTTTTTTTTTTTTTTTTCTTTATTTTTTTCTCTGCTCCAACAGATTGATTATTCTACTTCAACAGAATGATAATCACTGTCAACTTTGTAAACTACTCAGACTTTCCTTTGAAGTCAGAGTGTGAGTGAACCAAAAGTATTTTAGGGAAGGTTTCTGAAGGAAGGAAACTGCTTCAAAGAACATCAAGACTAAATGAACAGATGGTGAAAGTTAATAAAGAAAAGAAACAAAATTGAATGAAGAAATGTAAGTAGATAATAGAATAACTCAAGAATCTTAAAATGTTTCTCCATGGAAGAAATCCTAGTCTGATTTAAGACATATATGTGTTGGGAAGAAAATGGTACTGAAATTAAATTAAATTTTCAGTTCTGAAACCCTCGTAATGAAATAAGTATTGACCTCTATTGAAATTTCCTAATATTTTGGTCAGAATTATATGGAACAAAGAGGATATCTGTCATGTGAAAATTAGTTCACTGACTAATTTCAAAAAGAAGGTCTTCCTAGTAAGGTTAGTGACAAGTGTTGTTTCTACTGGAGTTCCTTAATGTCATGGTTTAACCCCAGATGGCAACTGAGCACCATACAGCCATTCGCTCACTCCCTGCCCCCGTAGGATGGAGGAGAGGATTGGAAGGGTAAGAGTGAGGAAACTCATGGGTTGAGATAAAGACAGTTTAATAGGTAAAGCAAAAGCTGCACATGCAAGCAAAGTGAAAAAAGGACTTCATTCACTGCTTCCCACGGGCAGGCAGGTGTTCAGACATCTCCAGGACAGCAGGGCTGCATCACACGTAACGGTCACTTGGGAAGACACTTGCCATCTCTTTGAACACCTCTCCCTTCCTTCTTCTTATTCACCCCACTTTACATTCCATGCCCATTCCATATGACATGGGATATCCCTTGGGTCCGTGGGGGTCAGCTGTCCCAGCTGTGCCCCCTCCCAACTTCTTGTGCACGCCCAGCCCACTCACTGGTGGGGTGGGGTGAGATTCAGAAAAGACTTTGACTCTGTGTAAGCACCGCTCAGCAGTAATGAAAGCATCCCTGTATTAACACTATTTTCAGCACAAATCCCAAATGTAGCACTGGCTACTATGAAGAAAATTAACCGTACTCCAGTCAAACCCAGCACATTTATATATTCATTTTTGATGCAATGTTATTTAGTAATGCAGATGCAATTCTGGCTTTTAAACATACAGAAGACACACAGGTGCTACAGTAACAAACAATGATGAAGACTGGGTGTTATCCTTTGGTAAGTTGTTGCAGTGTAATAGTATGCCTCTTGATGTTGTTAAATACAAGTCTCACTTAGGAACAGTGAAAGAAGGATGCCCAGAAGGTGAACATATATATTGGTGAACATTGTGTCCAGTCCTTGCTCTTTGCGTTCCTGAAGTGAAGAAAATTCAAAAAAGTCTTCAGACAAGAAATAAACCTTAAGACGCAAAGTTTAATGAGCTCCGCAATTCTAGCAAGTTATGTCAAAAGCTGCAATGTGACTGGTGCTGTGGTTATGCTTCCTGGGCCAGTGAGGGAAGATGTGAGCATCTAAGGTTTTAGACATAAGTTAGAAAAATCCAGTTGTAAAATACTCACCATTGAATACTTTGGAAATTCATTATTGAATCAGTTTATCAATGGAAACCATAGATTTAAGATTATTTAGGACCTTTGAGGCCCTAATTTCTTAAAAAACACCTTTTGCCAAACTAAAATTGAAACTCTTTGAATCACATGACTAATTTAATTTCTTCCATTCTTCCACCCTCTATCTCTGCCTCTGTTTCTGCTTGAATAGAAGGAATGGTAGAATCAACTGCAGATCCTCTATATGTCAAGACCACTTACTGAGAGATGTGTGCGTGCAGGTTTTCTTTGAGAACCTTTTCTAACCTATCACCAAAATAATTGTTTCCTACTTCTTCATGTGGAAGTATTTCTTGCTTTTGTTTTTCTCTTCCAATCAGCAGTCCACTTATCAACTGTGATTTACCAAATGTTATATCATAACATTTAGACAGATATCATAAGAAAACATACATTTTTAAGATACATATTTAGCCATTATTGTAATGTATGTACTGTAGAATATACAGTAGAAATGAGTCGTTGAATGACCCTTAAACAGCAGTTCATACAATGATGACATAAATGAGAGTCAAAATTGTGTATAAGCTTTTAACAGAGCCATTGCTTTTATTCATAATCAACAACCATACCAAAGGCAGATGACAAACACAAAAATACTGGGTTTCATGGGTTTCTGCTTTTTTCTGGATTTTTGTGTAGGTTTTCTTCCTTTGTTGTCAGTATAGTGTTTTAATGAGTTATTGAATGAATTTGCTTTTGTTCACATGTGATTCTGGATCAGCTGAAAGTTATTTTCAGCCTGTTGCTGACTTATATTGACAATGCTTTTTACTTCTGGTTCCTTAGTCTGACTGTATAGGCTCATGACAGAGAACACTTGCAAGACCACTTTAGTGGGGTATCCCACGAGAAAACTGAGTGTTAGAATTTTCCTCCTCTTCCAGCCACATCAGAGAACCCATCCCTCAGAGCTCCTGACTTTTCATCAGCAATAACTAGCGCTTCACTTGAATCTTCACCAGAAGATGGATACTTTCTACCACAGAATGAATCCACTAAGGATAAAGAAAAAATGTAAAGTATTTCCTTACTGAACAGGAACAGCATTTTTATAGATTGTTTTGATGCACCTGTTTTGGTATAAAAGAATGGGAATTTAAACAGATTTAGAGGTGTTGACATATCTTATTTGATTTTGTTCTTGTTAGTTTAATACCATTTATTATTTTAAAGGAAAAAAGTCCTTTTCACATGTACAAGACAATAGATCTATAGCTTTAGGCTCTGTACAGCATTAGGACAATCCTATTCTTTCACCAACAAACAACTTACAGAGTCATAGAATCATTCAGGTTGAGTGTGACCTCTGGAATTTATCTAGTCCAACATGCTTCAAGCACGGCCAGCACCGAATTCGGGCCAGGTTGCTCAAGGCTTTGTGCAGCTAGGTCTTGAAAACCTCCAAAGACAGAAATTTCATTGTCTCTCTGGACAATGTTTTCTGATACTTACTTATGCTCATTATGAAAGATTTTTTTTTTCCTTACATGCAGCCATCCACTTCCCTCCTTCATTTAATGACTGTAGTTGCAAAACAAGGTTAACAGATTACAAGAGGATCCTTCAGGATATGAGTGTCTTTGGTTGCCACAGGACTGCTGTATTTGCCAGGTCTAATGCCTCTCCTTAAAGCTGGGCACAACAAAGAAGCTGGGGTGTTGTGTGCTTAGATGCACCACACAGCAAAGCAGGTTTGAGAGATCCTGCAGAAGGCTCTAAGCCTATGTTCACTTTATTCTTAAAATGAGATGCACAAATACCTTGAAAAAGTTAACAGATGCCAAACCAAATATGCTTCATTTGTGTATGTAGGATTTTTTTTTTTTATTTTCAGAATTTGTCTACAAACTATTTCACTGTTCTGATGGCAGTGGGAAATCAGGTATCAGAAAATTAAATAGCTGACACTCAGGCATCAAGTGGCTTTGACAGCTCCATTTGGTTTACAGTATGCCAGGAACCATTTTATTACTGTAATCCTGGGAAGGAACTGCTTGTTTTAATGCCTTAAACTTGCAACTGCTTAAACAACAGGAGGAACCTGTGCCTGGGTTTGTACATAATACATAAGATTATGATGCAATGTTAATACTTGTAAGTAATTGCTTGTGACCAACTCAATGTTTTCCTGGTATAGCTGTGTACAGATCTGGCTTAGGATAAAGCAATCACATTTTTCTGTGTCATCATTCCTGTTTGAAACTGGTGCCTGTTTCAGATTAGAAAGAAATGAGAAAGGAAGAATGGAAAAGGTGAAGGGTGATCACGTGGAAGAGAGGATGAGGATGATGACAACAGTATGTTTCTGTGGCTCTTCAGGTGATTAGTGAATGAATTCTGAGGGTTTCACAAATTGCTTTTCGTGGTAAAGTTACTGAAGAAGATTGGCAGAATGGCAGCTTTCCCAGTTGGAGAAGCTTCCTTAAGAAGGGACTGGAAGGAAAAGAGACTTAGTGGGCAGGGTGCATTAGTTATATAAATATAAAAGAAAAATATATCGAGAAAAAAGAAAACATGCTGTAACTTGCACTGAGAGAAATGGAGGTTTCTGAGCCATCTTACCTCTGCATGTTTGGGCAGGTAAGGCCTGGTTTGAAGCAGAAAAATATTGGTAGCAGGCTCTTCCTTACCT
The DNA here is from genome assembly GCA_000699545.1 of Podiceps cristatus. Taxonomy (NCBI): domain Eukaryota; kingdom Metazoa; phylum Chordata; class Aves; order Podicipediformes; family Podicipedidae; genus Podiceps; species Podiceps cristatus. The sequence goes on along the minus strand of KL269283.1, from coordinate 29,340 downwards.
TCAGAAGAGTTTGGCTCCAGCTCTTTGATCCTTTACTAAAGAACTAAAAAATAACTTTGATTTGAAAGTGCTGATGTGTCAGTAAATAAATTACTAAAACTACTTTAAACAATGCAACTATTTGGACAATACCGCCAACTGTTAAGAAGCTCTATCTGTCTTAGTTTTTTTCCTTAAGTTTGCAAATATTTTCTTTGCTAGCTGCAGTGACGTTGATAAAGGTTGCAACTAAGCTCCACTATATCTTACCAGAAATATATGAAAATATTTACTCTTCTAAGAATTAGCCAGGCTTGTGCTTTGTTCACCAACATTTAGAAAATTTATTTCTCACTACTTGCAATTTATATTTAAATGTGTTCCTGTAGTCATGTTGTTACTGTTACAAGACAACCAAATTGAGAGCAGATGATCCAGTACTGCACCAAAAAGAAAATAGATTAAACTTTTGTACCAATTACCTTTCTCACTATTGCCTAATGATGAACAAATCCACTCATCTGTGAGGCAGCCCTGTTAGATATAGAAAGCAGACCTAAATGAATCCCAGCTGAGTACTCTGATCTCATTTTAATAAAAAAATGTTCAATGTCATATTTGCAGCTTTTCCTTTTTACATAGAATAGTGAATGAAGTCATCATGAAAAGCTCATATACTGAGAAACAAGAAGTGGTTTAGGTCTCAGAGGAAAAATTCAATATTTCATTTAGATATCCAAAGTGGGAAAATTCCATTAGTACTTAGAAGCAACTTCTGCTTTGAGGTAAAAAATTAGAGGAGACTTTCCTGGCCTTGTAAAATGAAGAAAACACAGAGGATGTGTTTATCAAGGTTGAGACTGAGATATCAAGGTTTAATAACTTTTATCTCTAAGAAATTATGTCTTATGCAGACATTAAAATCCCAATGAGTCTCCAACTTTAATTTTTGTGTGGAACTATGAATACTTTGTTGCTCTTTTTTTGTGTAATTTCAGTGTTTGGCATTAGAATCTGATTCCACACTAATTGAAAGTAAGAGAGTGTTATATTTAAATTACTTGAGAGAAAGGAAAGCAAAATTTTTTCAAAATATTTTCTTCCTTTTTTTCTTTTCTCTCTTTTTTTAATCATGTAACACAGTAAAATCACTTGTATAGTTACACTGAGTGATACTACAGTATAAAAGGTAAATAGATGAAAGATGGACATCATTATGTTTTGTAAGTTTGTTATATAGGTAAGTGTTTCAAACAATAAACCAGACAACGTACTCTTCTGCGGAGCTGATAGCTATGAAAACTGGTAAAATATTCAAGGTAACATAACATTTTGCTATATGAACTATATTGTCTTGAGACCAAAATATTTATTCACTTCTGTTGAGTTTTTCCTTGCAGTAACATCATTGTTACTAGTGTGCATGTCCTATTTCCGTATTCCTAAGGGCAATTCTGCTCTCAAAATAGATCCACCCCTAAGAGCTTTGACCCAATATTGAACAATGTCATGCCAGCACCTCAACGTGAGGCTTCAATTAATGCTTTAATTTCTTTGGAAAGCAGCAATATTCTGTAAACAAAACAAGTTAGTTTAGAAGATGGGAAGGTGAAATTCCTTTACTGATTTATGGGCCTGAAACAACAATAAGGTTTGACCCACATAGAACGCAGCATGACGCATAAAAACTCTCTTTATTTCTAATTACACTAGTGGATCTTTAATAATTTGGCAATATTTTATAAATAGGAAATCCTTACAGGAATTAAAAAAACCTGAGAGTGTTTTTGAATATTAGCATGCAATATAATCTTAATGTAGAATGAGGATGTACAATAGTAAAAGTTTCAAAATAAAGAGGGTTAACTGGAGGAACATTACACTTTCTTGGTAAATAACCATCAAAGTGGGAACTATCACTGCTGCATAAGCACATATATGTAACATAAACATCTCTCACTGGTGGGTCAGAAAACCTCACGAGGTTGAAGGAGTCACTTGAAGGATGGTCAATGATTGTAAGAAATTTGAAATGCCATTTCTATTACTATGAAAATAATCTGCTAGCCAAAGCCTTTGAGATTTGTGTCCATTCAGGCTACTGTCTCTCACTTTGTTCCTTCTGATTTTGTACTTTACACTTAAAGGTATAGGGATATTTGTCTGCTACGTGAGATATAGTCACAAAACAGCATTTCTTTTCTTTAAAGCCTTGTAGTTAGGAAAAAAGAAACTTCAGGAGAAGCAATTCTCACATGGAAAATATTGAGCCTGACAAATTACAAGAACTACAAGTACTAGCAAAGCATGTGCATCTGCCTTTTAAAAAGGATTTCTAATGTGTTTATTCATTATCACTTATATATATTAACTTTATAACACTTGCTATTTTTAGTAGGGGCAGTACTTGATAGGTCTCTGGGAAGCTGAGAACCACTGGGAACTGACAGTTCATGTAGTCTGAAAATAGGCTAAGATGACTTTTCTATTTATCTGGATGATAATTTTGACATGGATTCTAAACACTGTTCAGAAAAATAAACATGTTCTCCATGATCTCTTTCTTATTATAAGTTTCAGATGATGATATAAAAATTCCACTAGTATCTGAGGAAATAATCTGATTCAAGAGTAATCTAGACTAAGAGTGTCTTTTTTTTTTTTTTTTTTTTCCCCCAATTTTTTCCTCAAAATAATTTTATTATTATGGCTTTCCCACCCTATAGGCCCCCTAAAGTGTAAGCATTAGCTGTTGTCTTAAAGTCAGCTTTAGAAAGTTTTAAAAATTAATTTGAACAGTCACTAGTAACGCCTTTGTGGACGAAATTTCTACCTAACACAAAGTAACAAGTGCTGACTCATTCTCTCACTTTTCTAGAGTCTACCTTTTGAGAAATAGCATCAACTTTCATTTAACTCTTTGCTGTTCTCTCTTGTGAAATACATGGTTCTAGCTTTTATGAATAACACTAAATTTGCATTCCGGATCTTATTCACTGTAAATTAGCCTAGCTCTTGGTGAGCGAATGAAGATTATGCTGTCCTGCCTCAGATGAGGAACTGGACTGTATTGCCACAGAAATAAATTGTTCTTTTCTACAAAGTAATTGTAATATGGCTTTGTATTGAAGTATGAAAACTTGTGCTTGAAGTAGATACAGATGATGAAAACTGTATTTAAATTTCTGTCCTACAGCTGTCACCTTATCACCCAACAATATTATCACACTTGTTTATGATAATTTATCATCATGCTTTCATGAAACTTCTCTTAGTAAACTTTCCCCATTTTCACTTTCAGGTTTTCTATACCCACTTTAATATTCTGCACTCTTCCAAAACCCTTCTGTAGTTTTTATTTCATGCAGAGGCTTAACAGGCAGGTAATCCTTGTCCTGCTACCTCCTGCTCCAATTTGCAAGCTTTCCTCATTATTTTCTGTTCCTATTATCCACAACAGTTTTGTTTGGGCTTTTCTGTTGCTGTGTCAGAAGCAGGTTGAGCCCAAGATGGTCCTTCTGAAGGAACTAAAGAAGATCCACTTCTTATGTGACTGTAGGTTTCACGTGGTGGGAAGAATGGGAGTCAATACTTTTTGAATGTGAAAAACTACTATAATTTCCTGTTTTCAGTTTAGAATATGCCTGGTGAAACAGAGACTCTAGAATAAAGGCTTTGTATACTCTAGGTTAGTTTTGGTATGAAATGGCAGTTATGCAAAATTTGACAAACCAGAGGCAGGTGAGAGGTACCTATAAATCTCTTCTCCTTTTACATATTCTGTTTATTAGTAGCATTTACTGGTTTTGCTGTATATGTTTTCTGCAGTATCAGAGATCTAACAGCAAGGACATTCACTACTTTTGGGAACCTGGCCCTTTGCTTCCATATGACTGATAGAACAGAATAATGGGGAGACAGAATGAATTATGTTTTATGGCTAAATAAATACCCTGGTTTATATGGATTTTTTCATTGTGTCTGACAGTGCAATGGAAAATGGCAGACCTGGCATTATATGGTTCTTGCCTTGTTTTCTTTTTTTTTTTTTTTTTTTTTTTTTTTTTTTTTTTTTTTTCTCTTAAATGGTAGTAAGTTGCATAGGGTTTGGTTTTTGTTTTGTTTTATTTTCTTTCCCTGTAGTGCTTGTCTTTATCTGACATAACTTTTTGCAATTTAAAATTTGGAGAAAATGAATGTAGTTTTCAGAAATGTGTTGTTCAAATTATACACTTTGATTTTGTTCATGTGCAACTAGCAACACTCCTTTTATATAATTGATATTTGGATATAGATTTGTTATTGGTTTAATTTTTTGTCTCCTGTAAGATATATTTTCATTTCTGCCTGCTTATTCATGCATTGGTATGTCCAACTTGAACTAGGGGAAAAATAATCCTGGAAAGAAGTGCTTCTGTATAATTACTATAAAATCAGAACTTAAGAAAATCTATAAAGAAAATTTAATGGGAAAAAATGGACTACTTTCCCTCCAGCTATTATAGTGTGCTTACAAAGCTTTTTCAAAAACTGCACCATCACTGAACTAGTTATCAATAATGTTTTCTTATAATGCAGCCAAAAAGTTAACATAATTCCACCACCCCTCAAATTGTTTTGACATTTCACTTTTCATAAATATCCAGAGCTTCTAAGAACTTAGGTAGTCCAAGTGTGTGAAAATACAGCTAAGCATGAAAGCTGCTCTGGGATAAAAGTCTCTGTTGTAGTAATCTTTGCCTTCTGTGGCAATATCTTTCTCTCTTTTCCATTCATGCTGTCAAAGCCCATGTTAATAGAACTAATTGAAAAATCAGCAAATGATCAGAATTCATCTGAATGGCATCATAAAAATATTTTAAACCACTTTAATTAACCCCTTGTACACCAGGGAAATATGCAAATTAATTTACTTATTTCCCTCAGCTCTTATTCGAGCTACTTAATTAACATGTGTTTGTAAATTCTCTCTTTCAATAGTAGCCTTGCAGTTAGGGAACACAGGGAACTAGCACTGAATACAGGACTAAAATTGCTCTGGTTTTTTGCTCTTTAGTGATTAAATTTAATCTTCAAATTTGGCACGATAAATCTCCAGACGATAATTAAATCTTTTATGTAACTTTTTTTGGCAGAATGCTTAATAACTTTCATGAAGGGAGCATTCTGAGGGAGTTTCATTGTTTTAGAATTATATCCTTTAAAAAAAAGGTGACCTCTCCCATGCTGTCATAGATACTGCTTATGCTTGTGTTGAAATTTGAGTCCATGGGAACTGTGGTCGTCAGAAAATCTGGATGAAACATGGTGTAGAATAAGACAGCAGTTTGTTTCCCAGATATTGAACACTTTCCAGTTTAGACATTACAAACAAGTAAGAGTTGGGGAGTTGGCTGAATACCAAAGAAGTGCTTCCATAAATAAATCACTTTACAAATTTTGCTGGTGTTCACTGAATAATTTATGTGACAAATAGGAGATAGTCAGCTATAGAGCTCCTTGAATACAAAGAGCATCCCTCTTAATTGAATTCTTTTTAGTGAAAAATTAGTAATATTCACTGACTTTTATATTCCACAAATGTTAATTAGGTTTAGAAAATAACAGTCAGAGGGCTTCACACTGCTGGTAGAAAGACATACTGACATTTGAAGAATGGGGACAATTTATGCTTTTCTTTTGCACTCTTTCTCTAATGGCCTGTATCCCATTTGTTCCTGTTCAGCTCCAGTGTTGGAGTCCTGCAAAGAGCTTCTCCTTTCGGTGTACTAGAGTCACCGTGTGACTTGTCATTGGCACAGCGATTCTTCTACTTTCAAGTTTGTTTCATCTTCATGTCAATATGAATTGATACACAGCCATGACTTCATACAAAACAACCAGCTTGCATCTGAACATTGTATAATGCCTACTTTCACCCATAGAATTAAAAAAAAAAAAAAAAAAATCATAAAAATTCCTAACATCCAATGCTATACTTAGTTATTACAGTAGAATTAAAAAAGTGATTCTAATGAACAAGAAGAAGAATCTAACACTGAATTTGTTGTTGCTATTTGGCTGTGTATGATGTATTTTCCCTACTTAAAAACTTACATGGTAAAACCTCTAGGTTAAGAAAACTAGTTAAATTTGAAAATATGTTTAAGGAGGATAAATTTAGGGCTTGTCAATGTGTCTAGTGACTGCTAAAAAGTACTGGGATATCTTTAATTAGAACTATGTCACACATGTATTGTTCCAGTTTAGCTCAGTGATTTAGATTAAAGTGTAACATCTTCTTCACAGCCTGTGAAAATGAAGAGATAATTGAATTACCAGAGATCTGATGATATATAAATTATGTCTTCTGCTTTTATTTACTGAATATTCAGTAAAATATCTGGATGATTTCCAAAATGATTGTATAGAAGACAACTGTATAGGGGTTTATGAAATAGCTATAGGTGATAACACTCTTCAGAAACTGAACACTAGGCAGTTTGTTTCTATTCAAATGTTTTTTAAGAAATCGTTTTCATGTGAAGATAAGTGATAGAAAAATAGCCAGCCCTACAAAATCTGACCATGACCATATGAGGATTTGCACAAAGGCTGACTTTCAGTTATTTTTAACAGTCTGGCTGCTCAGTGAAGTGCATAAAGTGCACATGCAGACATGTAATGGATACAGATTTAGGGCCTTCTTTTTATCGTATGACTGCACAGAGATCCTGGAACGTATGGCTGAAGATGGAGGGGTTGTTTCATGTCATGTGTCCTGAAATAAACACATTAAAATATAGTTCAGTAGTAGATATTTTCACTATAGGATTTGCATTTTGTCTATTTGTAGAAGATAGTAACATTGTTAAATGTGTGTGCTGTGTTTAGGATAGGAGATAGATTTAAAAACTGATGTGAATGCTCCATTCATCCAGTACAACCTTCAAAAGAACAAATTATTTCTGGGTTTATGGCCAGTAGCACTGACTGAACTGTAATGTTTCTACTATAAAAATCTCCTGTCTTGATTTAAGATCTGTAAGGGAAAAGAAACTACCATGATCTTTAGTAAGTTGTTCTAAGGACTGGGAATCAGAATTTTTCCTGTATGTTTTAGATATGTAAGGCAGAAGACAAACTGTTACTTCTATCTACAACTTCTTTCTTTCTAGTATCTTATTTTCAGCTGTAATAATGCTAAATAAACACAGACCAAAAATGAACATGTATCATAAATGCAGGAAAGGTTTCATCGACAATGCAGGAAAGGTTTCTACATGAACTCAGGAATTTCCTGATGGGGTTGTTTAGATGCTTGTCTTTAGGACATTCTTTTAAAAAGTGTCATAAATCCCTTATATCTTGTACATTTTCCAACATTAGTTTTCTTTTTATCATAGATTCTGTGTAGTATATCTAGGGGACGACTTTTTCTGTCTGAAAACTGGATGAAGCTCAAGATGCCATCTCTCTGGGTCACAACAACCCCAGGCAATGCTACAGGCTTGGGGATGAGTGGCTGGAAAGCTGCCAGGCAGAAAAGGGCGTTGGTCGACAGCCAGCTGAACATAAGCCAGCAGTGTGCCCAGGTGGCCAAGAAGGTCAACAGCATCCTGGGCTGTATCAGTAATAGTATAACCAGCAGGGCTAGAGAAGTGATTGTCCCCCTGTACTCGGCACTAGTGAGGCCGCACCTCAAGTGCTGTGTTCAGTTTGGGCACCACAGTATAGGAAAGACATTGAGATGCTGGAGAGGGTCCAAAGAAGGGCAACGAAGCTGGTGAAGGGTCTGGAGAAGAAGTCCTGAGAAGCAGCTGCGGGACTTGAGGTTGTTCAGTCTGGAGAAAAGGAGGCTGAGGGGAGACCTTATCGCTCTCTAGAACTACCTGAAAGGAGGCTCTAGAGAGGTGGGTGTGGGTCTCTTCTCCCAAGTAACAGGGGAGAGGCCAAGAGGAAATGGCCTCAAGTTACTCCAGGGGGGGTTTAGATTGAATGTTAAGAAACATTTCTTCACTTAAAGGGTTGTCAGGCACTGGAAGAGGCTGCCCAGGGAGATGGTTGAGATACCGTCCCTGTAGGTATTTAAAAGTTGGGTAGATGAGGTGCTTAGGGACATGGTTTAGTAGTGGTCAGGCATGGTTGGACTCAGTGATCTTAAAAGTCCTTTCCAACCAAGAGATTCTATGATTCCAAGTACTTTAATTTTTACTAGTCATATTGAATCTGCACTTTTGCAGATTTTAAGTGGGTTTTGAAATACTGTGCTTCCTCCATTGGCCCTGGACTTCCTACCATTCCAAAACATTCCATTCATGAGTGATTCTTTTCAGAGAAATAATCTCATTAACATGCCTAAGATTTAATCAAGACCTTAATGTTAAAAAATGTGCACCTCTGGCAGGTGTGCATTTCTCCAGCTCCAATTTTCATCTGTTGAGGGATGTTAAAATGTTTTCCTCTTCTCTTGAATTAATATTATTCCTACATAGTCTTTTGTTTGTGCTTGCACAACTTTTGTATTTGCTTGTTAAACTGCATAAAGTGGGCTAGGTGACTCTGTGGGTAAGGTTTATTTCCCAGACTGTGAATCATTCCTCCTGTGACTCTTCTTCGGATTCCCTACCATGTTTCAACTCATTTCTTGAACTATATCTGCTTCTGGACTACTTCTCCAATTCTAGTGAGTGCACTGGTCGGTAAGTGGGCAGTATGTATTTGCCATATATATAATGTGGTAAAATTACTTCTTCTCCGTTGTCTTTTACTTATGCACCAGAGATCAAGTAAATCTTTTTGAGTTCAGATTTACAGTGTTGACTTGATCATATTTAAGACTGTGGTTTAATGGGACCTTTATTTATGGTAGCTTATGTTCTGTTAGACATGGTTATTTTAAAACATTATTAACTTGTTTACTAAATGATGTAGATTGTTCTCTTTGCTTCTGTCAAATCTTTCCACTATCTGTTAATTTATTGATGACTTTTCTTCCTGATCCCCAGTCCCTGTAGGACTCCTTGTAACACACTTGTTCCATGACAATTCTCAGTTTTCAATACATCTTCAGGCCTTATCTATTACCTAGATTTCAGCCATATTTATTGTAGTGATTATGTATCATTCTTATTGCTCAATATTAATGTTATAAATTCAGAAATTCCTGGCTGAAGTTTACTTATATTGTATTTACTACCTTTAAGTGCCAAGTCAAGCTAAGCATTAATGATTGAGTCAAGAATTAATAATTTCAGGTAAGGGGAAAGGACCTTTTATAGCTTCCTCAGACTGCAAAACAAATTAAAAAATGCTAAATGATTAAAATTTGCTGGGACACTTCCAAAAGTAAAAAAAAAAAAAAAAAAAAAAATCATTATTTAAAGATATTTCTAGTGAGATTCCAAAAGGAATGGCATAATGTTATTGATTATTTTCTTTTTCCAATTAGATGGATTGAAATAGAAACATGCTTTTAATTAAAAGTGTAAATTACTCCATATTCCATTAAGTGTTTAAAGGTAAGTGCAAGTAAATTATACACAGCTTTTTGGGTTGAACATCTGTGTATATCTAGGAATAAAAAGTAAAGATCACACTAATAATAGAGGAGATAATGTTTTGAAAAACAGATACTCAAGAGAGATCTAATGTCTTGGTTTGGAAACTAATACAGTATAACCTGGGAAGTTGGATGCTGAACTGCATCCTTTACAATGCGATATCATCTGTCGTTCCTCCTACCTTAAGTCTCCTTTATGTTTCCCTGCCTTTTGCTGATCTATCTATACTTGACATGGCTATAGCAAGATTGAAACAATATGTCCAGCATAACATGCTCCAAATTTTAAGAGTGTTGATCATATAGAAAGAATTAAGAGTGGAGGACTAAGCAAACCCCTGTAACACAGCAGGAAAGCTCAGTCTCATAGTGAGCAACTCAAGAAATGTAATGCGTTCTGTTATCTGAGGGAAGATTAGATGGCCTGATCATGATGCCTGAATACCTAACCAGGGAGAAGATTTCTGATAGTAGCCTGCTTTTAATCTTGCAGTCAGAGGCATGATAAGATACAACTGATGGCTACAGATGGAAAAAATTATGTTGTAAATAAGAAACTCTTGGTGGTAACTAACCACAAGAAATAGTTATTTAAGGATTTTCGGGAGTCTTTTACTCTCTCCTAAATTCAAAGGCTTATTAAACACTTGCAATCTCATGGAGCTATTAGTATTATTAAATACACAAATGAAGTAACTGCTCGCTAAAGCATAATGAAATTACAGGGCTCTAATGGGTTTTTAATTTAAGCTCCATTTTTTCACTTCATTTCAAAATATGCTCATTATCAGTTGAACAGTAAAGTTGGGAAGATACTGATCTCACAGACTCTTCAGAATGTCTTTTAGCTTATATATGGTACTAGTAAATATTGATATTAAAACTTTCCTTTAGGAACTAAACTGTAGGCCTCATTCTCTGTCCTTCAGTGGTTTACCTCATGCTTCTGTTATAGTTTTCATCTTTCTCCTTAGCTAAACTCTGTTGGGGTACTACTTTTCAGCCAGCAGGACACTGGAAGAAACTGGAGGGAAGCGCAGTAGTGCTGATCCTTCTCTGGTAAGTTGTCTGCTGCATTGGCTGACCTCAGGAGAATCATACCTATATCCTCTGGCAACAAAGATTGCACTAAGGTATAAATTAATTTTCTTATTTTTCAAGACCTAACCACTTAGAAACTGATATGGTTTTATTAAGCTGCATCCTGAATAATTTCGAAGTTTCCCTTTGTAATTTCTCAATAATTTTTCTTTCTAAAGGGATATGAGAAGTAACTATTTTTGAACAAACTGAACAAATAAGTGAGAAGTAAAATTTGTAAGAGTTACATTTTAGTTAACCAGAGCATTCCTTAGCTTTGCATGTTAGCTTTTTAATGTGGTTTAGATTTTATGCTCTTCAAAATAAGAACTTAGTGAATAATGGGTAACAACATTCAAGTCACCATAAAGGAAAACGACAAAATGACTTCATAAAAATGCCAACAAATGCAAGCTAAGAGCATTTTCAATTTATCTACCAAGGTTCTAAGCAATCATCCAAAATAGCTTTGTGATTTTACTTTCAAAGCTATTATCCTGAACCTAAATAAGTATCTGTCAATAACTATCAGCTAGTATGCTGACCTTTTCTCTCTGAGGCAAAATCAGAACAGGTCTGCTGAAAGCTGTGTCTTACTTCCAGTATAGCACATCCCATTAGCTGCTACTTCTTTACACAGCTCCGAGGTCAGTGTTCTTGCCATTGCCTTTATGGCAGTCCTGCAACGCTTTAATGACGATATGCTCAATTACTAATTGCTGAATAGTTTTAGTTACACTTAGAAGAAAATTATCTAAGAAAATATGCATGACGATAAAGGCAAACATAATTTTTTTCCAAAGAGAATTCTTTAGATAACCTTGCAAAAATTGATCTTAGATACATTTTATAAGTCCATCACTAAGAATATCATAGTTCTGAAATGGTTATTACTGATAGTATTGCAGCAGGTATATAATGAGTCACATTAGGTTATGTCACTCATACCACATTGTCATGTTTTATTATATAATGCAGGAAGGCTCACAAAACTTGTTCAGCTTTCATGAACTGGGAAATAAGACTGAGACTATGTGAGCAGGGTGGATTCCTCAAGAACATATATCAGAATTGTTCATTTCAAAGAAGTAAGCACTACTTTGATTACTAAATAAGCACCAATTAATTATAACAAAATTTCTTTAAACTTCACTCAAGTTTGCACTCTATCTCCCACCTTTATGGATTGAACTTTAAGACAGACTTAAAATCACATTTCTGAAGTAAGCTGCTTCTCATTTAATTGTATACAATATAGTTCAAATGCAAAAAACAAACCCCAAAACTGCAAACAAAAATATTGCCCTATTTCATCTTAAAATCTAAAGGTACTTGATTTTCAATTAAGATGTAAATACTAATCCTGGAGCTATAGCTCCTTATACATCCCAAAGATTTACTTATGTTTTCTGATTAACCTATCGTAAGGCTGTTGGCAGATGCAGAAGGAAACGATGGGTCTCACAGCAATGACGTTTTCATGCTGGAGAGACCTTGACGTCTCCAAATCAAGGTTCATGTTCTCCTTTTTTCCCCCGTGGGTTCAGTTCTTACCTTCTCATACACTTGCATCTGTGTTCATTGTACTATACTCAACCACAAGGCAGATCCTCGAAGCTTTTGGTCAATTTGAACTGCTACCAGGAACAGGAGAAGAAGCAGCACACCAGGTTTCCAACCATCTTCAGCATTCCTGTAAAAACTTCTTATCTCTCTGCCCATAATTCAGGATACTACTAGCCAGGAGCAAAAGTATTCTCCATATTTTTCTCACATTGTCCTCTGAGCTTTGTGTGTTACCAACTTTATTTACTAAAAGATGACTTGTTCAAGGTTATATAGACAAAATCTAGTAAATACTTGCGAAGTGGACAGGATTGTAGAACCACTTTTTTTGTGGTTTGGGAACTCACATGAAGGACATAATTGATGCTAAATACTCATAATTTGTAATCATATAGATATGTTGTAATAACACCTAGGCCTTTCTTTTCCATAATACTTGAAAGGGTTTGTGAAACAGATTATCAAGACTGCTTGAAAAAAGCAACTCACTGCTGAGTGGCAATAAAAAAGCATACCAAAAGTGTAGGGGAAAATGTAACACTGTTATAACACAAGTGACTTATTGCCACATTTCAGTTTTTCATATTTGATTTATCTGTAAATGTCAAGTACTGTTAGTTTTGCCTTGTCAGGTGTAACTATGTAAATAGTATATTTTTACCTTTTCCTTATTTTACCCTTTTCCTCCCTCCCTCTCCCTCTCCCTCTCCTTCTCCTTCCTCTCCCCCGCCCTCTCCCTCTCCCGTTCCCTTTCCCTTTCCCTTTCCCTTTCCCTTTTTTTTCCCCTTTCCCCTGCCTGCAGTGAGAATAAATTCTTGAGGTAAATTTCATACAGGCATTCAAGCACTTTTTTTATAGCTGAGGCTCGTAGAAGAAAAGGTTTTCGTGTAGTCTGTGATACCTATGCACTCACCTGTGTGTGGGCATAAATTTTAAATAAAGTTATACTTAGAATCAAATCCTTACCGTGTTGCCTACCCAAGGCTAGAAGAAAAAAATGCATGATCATGGATGCTTCAAATATTTTGTTGAAGGTGTGAAAATAGTGAAAGATAAATAATTTTTTTTTCTTTTTAATACCATGTGCTTGGGATTTATGCAGATGTCTCCCTTTGTTTAAGGGAGGTAATAAACTAGTGCTCCAAATTTTTGATAACAGCTGTCATTTAAAAAAAAGTTTTGTCTTCATACAATTAAAGATACAGGAAATTAAGATTTTGACTTAAATGAAGGAATCTCAAGAGGCTTGCAGAGATTTTAAGGATATATAAACTTTAATGCATCACTTACAATTTGGCATTGATGGCAAACACCTTGACAATGTCATGGCATCAGCTTGCTCATGAACTTGTCTGATGTCATGAAAGATTCAGATTTTGTATAGACAAAAGCTCTGTTATACAAATAGGCATAATATTTCTTCTCCTGAATGTTATCCATGAGAGCTGTTAATGCCAAAACCTAATTACATGGATTATTAATCTAGCAATATTTCAAATAGTCTTATAAAACACATATGTTTTTGAAATGTCAAGAGATAAGTGTCTTGAACATTGGTGAAAAAATAAAGAATGTAAGACAAAATAAACAAATCATTTGAACTGCCATGCTTCATTTGGTCTTAGGTCAGACATAATAAACACAACAGTATTTGCTACTGTTACTGAAAAATATAATTATTACATGGACCCAATACTATTTTCAGTTTTTCTACAAATCTTTCCCTGCTACCATCAGAAGGCTATGGTAGGTATTTGGTAAAAAACGAATGTGAATTCCAACCTTACTCACAGTAGAGAAAATGATGCAACACAGTTAATGGGCTAGAGGCCCATTGCGGTATTGGGAAATGTTTGTTGGTGGTCTGTGGTAAGCTAGATGATAATGCCTTTTGTATTGTTTTACTTTCACCAGAGAGATTGTATTTTAAAAAGGCAGAAAAAATCCATTAAATACTTTCCTTGTTATTTTCTTTTTGTAAGCAATTTTTGTAATGAGCACAGGGAGCATTAATACAATACATTAATGTCATGAATGGCAGAGGAAGTGGTCTAGGAAGCAATCTTGTCTCAGACTGTGGTCTACAGTATAAAAAGTTTGTAAATCCCTATGCTAACCAGTTAATTATGATATATTTGTGAAAGATGAGCTCTGAAACTTATAGTCTACATTTGGGAGCTTTAAAAATAAATAATAGTGATCATTAGTAACAGAGAAGTGAATTAATAAGGTGATTTGAAGCATTTTATCAACCCTCTCTCCTGTCTGATGGTAACTTCCGGACCTAGATACTAATTCACAGAAGATTCCATCTGCAGTGGAACATCTGTTTTCTTAACAATTTTCCCTAGGTAGTCATGTTCCAGGCATATCCTGCTGGGAAGACTGTACTAACTGATGGATAAGCAGTAAACTGACTTCTCCTTTTCTGGTTTTCCAAAATGTTTTTACCACACTTTCTGCCAGTAGTCAACAGAGGCATTACAAATACAGATGTATCATTGGTTATTATGGTGATATGGTTCAGGTATATGCTGAGCTGGGAAGGGACTGAAAGAACACTAAATCTCAGAAGTCTTAATGTGTGATAAAGCTTCATAAAATGGTCCAGAATGGGAGACTCTAACACTAGCCACAGTGGTAATTACCACATAGTGGAAAAATGCTGATACTTACATACACATTCATGGGTAGTGAGACAATTATTAGAAAGCTTTGTCAATAAAATCCTCACCTCTGTATTCCATTCAAAAGTCTGAAGAAAAGACAAGCTTTATATATTTTTATATATATCTGATAAAGATCTGAGAGAAGACAAAACCTAGCCAGACAGACCAAAAGTTCTTCTGCCATTTAAAATTACTCTTCCCAATGTATTTCAATGTTTTATTCTATGTAATGCTATATAAAGCACTGGATAACAGTGTTAATAGATTCCCATGTGTCCTACTGAAAAACCTGAAATATTATGTGATCAGGAAAAAACATTCTTGATATAGTTAATTATTATGTTTGTATTGTTCAACAGTGCACCCATAGGCCTATACTTTCATGATAAAAAGGAAAAGCATTATACAAAAAATTCTATACATTAATTTGTATATTTATGTGTTCAGATTGGATAATTGCATGTACTGTAGGCAAAAAAAAAAAAAAAAGTCAACACTTGTCTACACTTGTCTCTTCTACATGGGAGTAGAAGTGTTCATGCTGGACTTACATATAATACTTTTTCTTTCAATATTTGTGTTTCATTTATCTTTGTGCACACAACAGAATGTTTTGAAGGGGCAATAGTCCTCATGTAGACACTGCTGCCCAGTGATGTTGAGGGAAGGTGAGACAGCTGTGAAATATCCTTAGTTGTTGTTATTGTAAGAGTGGGCATCTCTGCTGTAACTTCGGCGAGAATAATATACATTGCTTTATGATTAGAGATGAATTTTACTAATAATATTTATGATTCTAAAATTTTATTAATTTATTCATTACTATTCCTCACTAGACTTCCACACATATGTAGCTCTATACCTGGTGCATCCTAAGGTAGGACATGAGTCATCTCCTTCCATTTAAGACATATGGTAGCTCACATTATTATTTATGCATTCAAGTGATAGCCTAAGATTTCTGTTGTCCTCTGTGTTTCAGAATAATGTTCTTAGTGGAGAAATTTTGACTCATGTTATACTTTTATTTCCCTGCTTTCAGAGCTTATTTTAGTTTAGATGTTTGAACTTGTGCTGTGAGATTACAGATTCTTTTGCAAGAAGAGGCAGACAGAGGGATAATAGAACATTTTGGTACTCAAGGATGAGAGATGTGGCTGACACAAAGAAGTGGATTCTTTGTGTTAGTTCTCTGTCTTTCCAATCTGTGTCTCATGCTTCCAATATGGTATATTAGAAAGTTGCAGAAGAATTTTGAATATCTACATAAAATGGGAGAGAAGTTCTAAGTGGTCTTTTAGATTTCATCAGTTCACTAAAAAGGTTATGTAGAATAGGTTTAGTGAAAGATTCTGCTTGGTCATTCTGAGAACAGAGACTTTATACTTCACAAACATTTGCTGATATCTGAAAATTCAAACCAAAGAAGTAAAAAAGTGTTTCTGCTTTTTACTTCTGACTTGAATTAATTTGGTGCAACATGGATGAATTAGCTAGATAGACCTCAGATTTTCTTGCTTTGGGATGTTGGATATTCTGCCTTTTCAAAATTAAAAAAAAAAAATAATAATACTAGCAGTTTTATAGATAGTAATTAGAGATAAAATTACATATAATAGAAAAGAACAATAGAGCTTTCATTGAGTGCATATTGGCTGAATTTCACTCAAGGGATTTAAAATTATTTGGGACAGCATTTACATTAAAATATAATCCCTAGGCTTTTGCAAATGCAACAGATCTTTGACAGATAAATCAAACTCAAAGTAGTTCATCTTCTTTGTTGCAGCATATCAGTTAATGAAACAAAAAATCTACACCGCAAAATACGTTCAAGTAGTAACAATCTTCAGATGTTTTACTAATGGTTTAGCTACTGGCTTTCTATTAGATTCTTTCATGGTTATTAAGCTGTGCTGTGTATCTTCTTGCATTCTCTTTTCCTTCTCAGCTAAATGGTACAAGGAACTGATCTTTGGAAGGGCACAAATAATCAATAAACATTTTCAAGAGACTCATGCTTGTCCTTCTTCCATAAATCAAGGAAACTGACAGCAAAACATAGAGCACAGATGAAAAGCTGTCATCTCGATCACTGGCACTCCACATCTTTGCTGTGTTTACTGCACTGCTGTGCAGTGCAACGCTTGCCTTTTTAACACTGAGTGTGCTGCTGTATGCTGTAATTCTCAGTATCCTCTGTGACCTCTAGCTTTTGTCACATAGTGAACAGTCTGTTCTGAAATCTAGAGAGGGACAGACTGTTTTCACCTACCTGAAATGCAGTGGCTGAGTTAAGCATTAAGATTTAGAGGGAAGCTGCCTGGCTTTATGTTGAAGGAGGAAATTATTTTTCATTAGTGGTTGAACCAGTTCCTCTTGCCCCTTCAGTATTAAACAGTGTTTCATCAGAAAAAACATAGACCATAGACAGACTCATCTTACTGTTAATGTAATACAAGTCTGTTTTTGTTGCTATAGCAAACCAAGATGAACATGATGAAATGACCTGATTTCCCAATGTACAAAACAAATGATCAAGGCAACAGTATCACCTTCAACAGCAAATCTTTAGGCTCAAATTGATCACAGTTAGGTCAACAAACAATCTGACAGGCGTCCGTATAAAGAGGGAAATTTGCCCCCAGTCAAGGAGGATAAATTTGGAATATTTACATTGCTGTCATTGAACAAAATTTAGTGATTTGGGCACTGCTTGTGTCTAAAATTCTTTTGCAAGAAGATACAATTTTAGGGAGAAGAAAGGGCTTATGAGTAGAGGACTTTCATCTGAAATATTAAAATAGAAACAAAATAAACCCAAGTAAATCTAATAAAACTAGAATGAATGAACTCTTTCTTGCAGACCTGTGTTTCACGTTTGCTTTCTTTTAGAACCTGCCTTTATTTAGTTGCTGACTGAAATATTTCTTAAAACTGTGGCAAGTATAAGAATGAACTGTCTCCCATACAGATATCCTGACACCCAACAGGTTTACTTATGTTACAGCCTTTCCCTTAGCTGCAGTGTTCTCTGTCCCATTACCTGCTTTTTATGAATTTTGTGGACCAACTCCCCTTCCTCTCTCCTGCAAAAACTAGCCAACAAGCTCAACAGTTATTAGAGCTGCATAAACATAAGTGTGTGATCACATGAGACTTGCTTCCTGGGAAACTAGGCTATAATATTAAAGGAAATTTACCTAGGTTACTACCTAAGTTATTTTTAGCTTATTATGTTTTCATAACTGGAAAAATTACCATTGTGAACATAAGTGATCTGTTTATTAGTTTGAGCATGAGCAAAACATTCATTTGGTAGCCTTCATAGTATCATGGAATTTCTAAAGTCCATTTTTTAATTTTAACAGTGTCACAGATAATGAATAACTTTGGCATTTGTTCCCGTGAGCATACACACATGAGAATGCATATGCTTGTATAATTTTCTCAGTGGCACTTTTCTCTGAAAAAAAGTATAAAGTAAGCAATTTGCCTGGTCAGCAATTCTCACTATTTAAAAAAAATATATAGTTCTGGAAAATGCCTTACATGCTTATATTTTTATCTATCTCAGCTGTCCCTTTTATGAAATAGTTTAACTAAGGTGGTGGGGGCAAATATTTCTTTTTGCATTTAGGGCTTTTCTAAGGTTTCTATTTATGACCATGCTTTTTTCTTTAAAGCAAAAAAATAAACTACTGCCTTCTTTTATGGTTAGTGCAAATTGCAAACATAAATCAGTGTGCACTTGTTCATGGTGCATACATGCATAAAACAATATGCACTGGGGAAATGGTGGATATCTGTAAAAGTATTGCTCATGATTTTAAACTATTTCTAGTCAATATTCTTTACACTAGGGAAAAAATGTTTGGTGAAACTAGTAAATAGAAGTAAAGAATAAGCATATGCAGGAAGGCCATGTGGGTGTTCTCAAGACGATGACACAGTCATTGATTTACGTACAGGGAATCAGTACAGTGACAACTATCAATACTCTGCCCTTACTAAACTGGTAGCATTGAGGTCTCTAATTACTGGTAGTGGTATGTGAAGTGATAGAGTCGTTCCATTCTCATATATTTCTTGACAAGGTTGACCAGTTTAAACCTCTGTCATTTCAGACTGCTAGAATGTTGATCTGAAATGCTCTAGAAGGAAAAGACAGAGAGGAGATGAAGCCTGCGATTTGTTATACCTTTCTTATATTTAAAGTAGGAGCATGCCTGCACCTATTGATAGAAGTTACATTTTTTAGAGTAGATCTCCTTCTCACATTGTCCTGCTTTCAGACAGGATGGAGCTATTTTTTGTCTTCAGCAGCTCCTGTGTTTTGGAGTTGGTATGTGAAACAAGGTGACAGCACGCTGCTGCCGAACGATCAGGACATCTTGCAGTTTCCCAAGCTTTGCTAATGTGCAGGTTCAAGCACTTGGGAGGGCACAGCCAGAATAGTTGATCTAAACTGGCCAAAGAGAGTGTTCCATACCATAGACGTCATGTCTGGTATAAGTGAGGGTCAGCCACTGACCTCATCCCTTTTTGCCCTTGCCTTTCTTTCAGGTTTGGTTTCCTTGTTCAGTTCGCTTTCTGTATGTTCCTTTCTTGTTATCTTATTTTTGTTTTATTTTGGTCAGGCCTGTGTGTTCATCTGTCTGTTCCCTCACGCGCTCTCTGGAACTTGCTGTTCTGGGAGAGCTGCGGGGGAATATCCCTGCTCCCTGACTGCTGCTGAGGATGGGCTGCATCAGTCCTCGGGTGGTGAGAAATTGTGCATTGTTCATTTTATATATTTTATTATCCTTTTACATTATTATTGTTATGAATATATTTTAATATTTTCTTTTGCTGGCTTTGTAAAGTGTTTTTATCTCAACCCTCAAGCTCTCTCTCTCTGTTTCTCCTCCTCACCCTACCAGGGAGGGGAGGGGTGAGAGAGCGACTGCGTGATCCGGTTACCATTTGGGGTTAAACCATGACACATGTTTTCTCTGAGAATGAAGCAACAGCTGGTGTTTTTTATGCAGATTTGCATGTAAAGCAGCATGACCAAACAGGTGACCTACAGACCAGCTCTGACTTGTATGATGTTTCCATCCCACTTCCTTAGGTTGAGAGACAGGGTGCATCTCTACAACAAGAAAACAGGGTTCAAACAACTCAGTGGCCCTGTCATCTGCCTGTAACACAAGACAGAGCTGTGGCCACTGGGGAAATAGTTGCTGCCAGTTTCTCTGCATGGGTGAAGGATTAGTTGTTTGCCTGCCATCAGCCATTTCCATTTTCCCAAACTGTGCCAACAGCCTAGCAGTTTGGGCCAGGCAGACATGCTGTGGCGTCTCCTCCCAGACATGGCAGCAGAGCAGCCTGCTCTTTGTGGGCAGCAGCAGCCAAGGCCATCAGGGGCTGGAAATGGAACACGCACTCAGCAGCTGGCTGAACCTCGGAAGAACTGACAGGGAATTCAGAAGGGCTTAAGAACAACTTCAATAGCTGCCTATTGCAGAGATCTCTTTGGTGAATCATCTATTCCTCCACTGAGTTTGGGCAGTTCATAGGGAGTGTAGTCTACTGATGCAGCATCAAAATGAAAGGGGAAATAGCCTTTATCCTCTCCTCATTCTATTTAAAATTTTCCGACATGATGACTTTAAAAGCTCTGTGGGCTCAAACCCTTGTGCTAATCAATTTGATGGCGGGCAAGAAATCGCAGTTCTAGCGCTCTTCAGCAGAATTTTCCTTAAGGAACGTTTGGGCTATTAAATGAAGTGACTACTTTAGGTAACCCATATACACTACATATATTTCATGATGCCTCAATAGCCGTGACAGAAAAGTGTTTGTCATATATGCTGCTTATGAGTACCAGCAATAAACATCAGCTTTGTAGAAGTACTTTTGCTTTCTCCTTTCTGCAAAATCCGAATATAGAACCTGTCAGTACTTAATGGCCCACTTCCATAAATGACATGAGGGACTTAGTAAATTTAGGTGACATATTTACCTCAAATGGGCTATTTTCCCTTTCTGTATTTTGTAAGAACAATAACTTCCCACTGGCTCTTCACTTTTATTGAACTTCAGAAACATCTGCATAATGCAGCTGCCTACTGTGGAAGAGGGACACACTGTTCCGACACATTGGCCTGATGCTACACTGAGTTACGTTCTGTGTCCCTAAGAAATGCTAAGTGCTACTTTTGATGATCATCTTCTCTCATTTTTGTCTTGCGCTTGTTTACTAATTAACTGAAATCTACTGGAAAAAAATAATCTCCAGAGAAAAGGCAGCATGTGTTTTCCTTGTAAATGAGCCAGTTCCTCTCATGCCTTCACGATGGCATGTGTGATAAAAAGAATTTCAGTGCTAAAAGACTCCATGCTCCCTGACTCCTATAATTCCCCACTTTTTTCCTGGGATCCTCTCTGACATTCTGTAATCTTGCAGAAGTCAACATTTATTCATTATAATGATGACCAGCCTCTTGACATTGCCTTTGGATAGGCATATTTTCTTATCAGTGACAATAGTAGCTGTGTGCTGAAGAGCTCTGCACATTTAAAGAGAGACATAGTATGGATGTTAGCTACCAAAATGTACTTTGAACTATAAATGCAGTTAAAGAAAACTAACAGTTCACTATTTTAGTAATTATTTTATTTTTTTTTTCCTGTAGGATAATCTGCATAATGATATAACAAATTGAGACCTAAGTGGAGAGAAAAGCTAAAACCAAACAAACTTTTCTTCACATGAGGCCACAAAATCTGTTGTAATCTTACAGTTACGGAATCATCTTACATTTCCAGGCAGTGTATTCCCTCTGGACCAGTGGCAGATGCTACTTACTGTGTAACTATAAAGCATACTTTCTTAGACAAATGAAATCTTTCTTCCCTGGTAACTTTTCATGTAGAATTAGAATTGTTTATTTTCTGCCTCAGTACTAATTAGTAGAGGGATTTGCCTACTATGAAAGTGATGTCAATCCCTTCTGAAATGTCCATCCATGCTCACAGAATTGTATAAATATCTCATGGATAATCAGTTCACTCGTACCTCTTGAAGTGCTATCAAATGAGTCCATATAAATTACTAGCTTCTCAGCTCACTCTATGACATTCCTTCCTTCAGAGCTGCCCAGCCTTTCTATAAATTTAGCTCACTGTACCTCCACTTGATTCCATATGTGAACCATACGCATTGTCAGTTGTAGCATACCATTGCAACGATACATTGCTCTTCAGATGTATGTGCTGGTTACATAACCCGTGGATGCTGTTAACCTGTGTTTTTGTAACAAATGCAAAGCCAGCAGCTTGTCCTTGGGTTTGTAGGTTACTAGACATTTCCTGTACCTGTTCCCATTTATTCAACAGTGTCGTTCTATCATCAAGAGACTCAGACAGTCTGGCAACACTTGCCAGGCAACAAATTATTCAGCTTCTTTTTATTTTTTTTTTAAAGCAATACCAATATGAAGAGTCAACAGTCATAAATATTACTGTTTACTTGTAAAAAACATGTTGTATTGACATGTCACATTTCAAGTGCCAAAGCTAGGCACAAATTTGAAATACCATAAATTCAGAAATCAACAGCAACAATTTATCTTGTAAGATTTCTGGAGAAGAAAATCCTTAAACCTCCCACACTGAGAATTTTTGTATTCTGAGGTCTAATCTACAGTGAGATCAGAAGTGATTAAAAATGCCCATAATTTAAGGGGCAGGATATTTCAGATTAAATTGTATGACGATTTTACTCTAATTCCCATCCTCCCCACCCCCCCAGTCTTTTCAAAGAGAAGGCTACTGTGTGAACTTTAAAAATGTATGTTTTGAAGGAGATTATTTAGTTTTAGAGGACTGCATGTCTGATTTGTCATTAATCTGTTTCCTGGATTTACAAATTAATTATTTATTTTCATATACTTCATTATTTCTTCATTGTCCTTTGCAGAATAACACTTAAGATACAAGCAGAAGGTAGAACAACTAAATATTTTTCTCAGTAAACTTTATGTATATTCCAGAAAGAATGCATCTTTCAAAACAAAAACTTTGGGGATGTTTTTTTTTTTTTTTTTTTCCAACTGCATTAAGTATATTATCTACCTGACTCTAATGAAAGCATTGTTTCTCTTTCTATAGAGAGATCTATATACAAATATGGATCTGAAGTCTGCTGAATAATTCATTTAAATTTTTTGAATCCATGTCTGGTCACTACTTATGAAAACCAGCTCATATTTCATTTTGAATGTGTAGGTATTTTGGTGTTTTATCAAACCAGAAATGCCCAACAGTCACTTTAAGTATCATATAAGACAAATAGAAAGATGTCTTAAAATAGTTAATTTCATAAACTTCTCATACATTTTCTAAGGATGATTAAAAATATTACCAGCAAAAATTAATCATTCTACTCCACACATTATGATACTCATATCACATTACACACATGTAAAAATAGGTATTTAGGATGTAAAGAATTAAGTAGTAATGTCAAGGTTTTCCCATGAAGTGAAGACTGACTTGTTTAGATGTAAGTTACTGCACACTATTAATAGAATATGAAGGATCAGTATCTCTCCAAAAAATGCAAATCAATAGGAATATTTTGCTTTGCAGATGCAAAATTCTATTGCTATAAGAAAATACTTGTTTTAAAGTAGTTCCATGTCCATGAATTTTAGATATACATGTAAGATTATTTCAGTGCTTCTAGAAATTAAGGATAATTAATTACTGCATATGTCAACTTTTTATAAAAAGTTATATTGTCAGATGGATGTATTGAGCTAGGATGTGTTAGGGTTCAGTGTAAAATCTATGAGTAGTTTTGCTGATGATGTAGTAGGTGACATTGTTTATCTGTGGAGTGTCCCCAGTTAAACTGGTGGAGTTATGTGCCAACACAAT
>JMFS01058228.1:0-16556 GCA_000699545.1 Podiceps cristatus | reverse complement strand
GGTGGGGGTTGTGTTTGTTTGTTTTAAATAAGTAGTATTTTTATCTCTTGCCTTGCATAGCCCAGAATCTAGCCCCAGCAACCAGCCAGCTCTCCCTTCATAAGTCTCAGTAGTACAGGAATGATATCAAAGACCTTTGCATGCACCCATCATGGGCGCTCTCTGTAGACCTATACAATGCTATACTGACTATAACCAGGTTTTTATATCTAACTATAGTTACAATTCAGTAACTTTTATGAATTTTGAGCTTTCTTCCCCCCTCACTCCAACTATGAACCCTTTGTCCAGCATGAAACACATAAAAGGGGCTGAGGTTATTTTTTTAAAGCCTTTTTTTCTTCATGCAAGTTTTAACATACTGCTGATCAAGTCTCAAAAAAAAAATTTTTTTTTTAAAGCTACACTAGATAGTCACAGGACACTCAAGCTTTTTTCCTTGGATCTCACTTAGATGGAGCACAAGAATTCTTACCCTGAAATAAATCTACCCAGACTAGCTTTTAGAGGTGTGTTAATTGCCTTGTGTAAATGGGCACTCTGGTAATTGAAGGCAATTAGTGAAAAAAAAAAAAAAAAAAAAAGTAGTCCAGCACAGGCAAACCATGGTTGTTCAGACAAGTAAAGAAAGTAATCATTTGGCTTGACTTTGGCTGATGAGATTTTCACAGCTACAGCTCATGTGGTCTTTAACTCATCTTACATTTTGTTTCCTTGAACGTAAAGGGCAAGTCCACAGGTAGGCAAGTCCTTTCCAAGAAAAAAAAAAAAAAAAAACAAACTTGTCTTTCTCTTAATTTGGAAAAATACCCACAAAAGAGAAGTGAAAGAAATGAGAATGACTAGTCAAAGATATTATAAGGTATAGTTCAATTTGTAAACTGAGAGATCACTTACAGTGGGAAGGGTAAAGCTTATTTGAACCTAGGAGACTTTTATAAAGTCAGGCTGAAGAGCCTCTCAATTAAGAGTAAAATTTCCATAAATAAAACTTTGAAAAAATCCAGAAATACATACAGATTGTCATAGCTGGCCGATCAAGGAATGATTAGAGGCTGTAATGAGACTGGATCTTTCTTAGTTACTCAGGACCTTCCAAAAATACTGGCTAACAAGTGTCAAACCCCTGGCAGCCAGTTTTTTTTGAGTGTGGCAAAATGTTCCAGCTAAACCCTTGAGCATAATTGCTGAAACAGTGCCAATGATGTCTTTATAAGCAAGTGGCGGGTAGATCATTTATACCAAGTCAAGGCTTGTTTCAGTGATTCATGGAATGAAAATTATAAAGGAGAAACTTGTAACCTAGCTAGAGTAGACATTCGACTTAAGTTAAACTTGGGAAATAGTAAGATGGCATATTGAGGTAGTATTGCTAATATTATAACCCAGCTATTCAAGGGTCATGGTACAAAATGCAAATCCTCCCTGAAACGTTAACAATGACCCATTCAGCAACGCTGGAAAAATCTCACTACTACGTCAGTGGAGCATTACGTAAGAGTTAGCAATCTGCACTTGGTCAGAATTATTTTTAAAAACCTTGAACTATGAGTTATGATAGACTGTTAATGGAAACCAAATAATTTCTTACAGAGACTTAAAGTATGGAACAGTGAAACAGTCCAGGAATGAGTGAAAGAGACTTCGCTTTTTCTTGCTGACCCTAGAGTGGCTGAACATAGTGTCTCACTTTAACTGCATCATCAGAAGTTCAAGAGAGAAGTTATGAATAGGAGGAATTGATTGGTTTTTCGTCACCTCTATCATGAGGAACTATTTCCTAGGTCCTGATATAGCCCCTTCACCAACACAGCAATATTTCATTTATGAGAGTGCTGAGGAAACCTGAACCCTTTTTACCAGCTCTTGTTGCACTCGTGGTGAACCAAATCCATCCTGAAATGAGAAACAACCCTAAGCACCTTTGCAAATCTGGGTCTTTTTGCCAGTGACATCTTCTGGAGTCTCCATTTAAACCTACTTTTATATACAAAACATCAGTCACAGATTACAAGCATCTACTGTTAGAAGAACACCCTGGAAGCATAAACCTGCGTTTTTACCTAATGTGCCCAACAACATTCTATTCCAAGTGTAAAAAAGTTTCCAAGGGAAAAATAACTTCATTTTGCTGCTTTTGTACAACTTCCTTATCCAAAACAGCCCAGCTCAGGTTCAGTATATGGATTTTGAATGCTGAGCATTCACTCTCCCATCAAGCTCAGTGAAGCACAGGGAGGTGACATA
The DNA here is from genome assembly GCA_000699545.1 of Podiceps cristatus. Lineage (NCBI taxonomy): Eukaryota > Metazoa > Chordata > Aves > Podicipediformes > Podicipedidae > Podiceps > Podiceps cristatus. The sequence continues at coordinate 14,309 of JMFS01058228.1, read as the reverse complement.
TTTTCCAGAAGCTCACACAGCTCATCCACTGTCAGGGCAGATGGACCTCTTGGCTCCTCTTCCCTTCACTAACTACATGTGTTCCCTTACTCCTCAGTCTGAGATGACCACAGTGAGACTGGGGAAGTGCGAGTCACACTGTGATGCCACCTCAATTTGAATCACAGTGTGAGCCTACTTTACAAGAAATCCTGTTTTGGGATGGGTTTAGGGGCAGTTTTGCCCTTGGCAAAGGGATGCAGTCAGGAATTAACTTGCAAGCAGCTGATGTTGTGCTGGCAGTGACTCCCCACCTGAGGAGTCCCCAGCCTTCATTAGATTTGCTTACACTAGTAAATAAACACATTTGGTAGCATACACAGCAGGATAAGGCCTGTAGCAGCCAACTATTGTGACTGTGTATTAAAAAAGCGAATATAGTTAACAAATAACGTCTTGATTGTAAAAGCAAGCATCCAGAAGACGACTTCCAGAGTTAAGGTTAGCTATGCATTTTTAGCCTCAAGCTTTGTGATAAAACTTTCAATTAAAGCTCACGTTCTGTGGGGTTTTCCCGCTCTATATTTGACTTCTTATGTTGTATGCCACAGTTGACAAGAGCTTTTACAAAGTCCCCAGAAGCTTGCCATAATTTTCCTCTTTCCTGAGAGAATTAAATGCAGGTGACATTGTCCACGTGCCCTACTTTTTTTTTTTAATCACTACATATCATGACCACAGGTAACCCTACACCTGCCAAAATCCACTAAAAACATGTAGAGTCAGGCATTTAGAATCATAGATGTTACAGAAGGAATAGAATAAAGCTGGCTTAATTTGTTTATTTATTCAGACATTCCTTAATGATTATACTTAATGGTTAGAACTTTGGAATTATATTAGTTCTTGTGAAAAGCTGCTCATTAATCATACGTTGTTGCATTTGTGCTGTATGAAGAAAATACACATTTAATTTAAAGAAAAAAATGTTATCTTGAGGTCTGTTCCAAATTAAGACATTCCAAAGTAATACACTCTTGCAACATATACCCCACACCCTCATATACAGCTGAACCTCCAATCTGGACAAAATAATGGGGCAAAGTGTGCGAAGATTCCCCAGCTCAGGAATAATATCAGGTCTTTGTAGAAGCTAAGATCCAACCCTCTTCAGAGAAGGTAAAAGCAATACTGGTCTACTTTGGAGGCAGATTATGTTAGCTGCCGTTGAGAAACTCCAGGCAGGCACCACAGCCTCCAGAGAGTGTAAGCCTAGAAATATCCAAGGATGACCCAGTGGATTTCAACAGCATCAAATAGCTTCTCCATTTTCTGAAAGGCACTAGCAAACTGACATCTAGCACCACAACATCGAACTGTAGATGCTAACACTGAGCCTGAAGAGACCACCTCAGTAACTACATGCTGTAAAAAATATGCCACATAACGGATTATGCAGTAACACAACTTCCAGCTGTGTTATTTTGGATTGTCACTGTATAACAACAGGGTGCTACTTATGTGAGCTACCTGTAGCAAAGAGGACTACTGTTCTGTCTGTCTTCAGTACTATGAACAGGACACTGTTCTTGTGCCTCCTGTTACAGTAGATACATGTTTAAAAAATTAGGGAGCTGAGGAATTTAAGCAGCTCTGACAATTCTGGTAATAGCATGGCATTACCATAATTTGTTTAGGAATTGTAAAAGGATTTTTCCTAGAGGTTTCACAATGACAAAGTGACGATAGCATGAGTTCACACTAAATTAAAAGACAGCAAAAGAAAAAGAAAGAAAGATTCTTTTCTTTTGTGAGACTTGCTTTTTTCTTTATTTGCCTAGTGAACTTATCTTAATTTGTAAGAGGTAATTAAAACCTTGACATTACATGCTTGAAGTTCTTCATATTGTTAAACACTTTCTAGTTCAGGACTAGATGTTCAGGACAAGAGCAGCAATTCTAGCTTCAAGTTAACTCTAAGTAAAAAAAAAAAAAAATAAATAAAAAAAAAAAAATTCTTAGATCCCTCTCCTCAGCAAGCCAAAACTATTTTCTTCAAATGGCTTTTTAATTATATTTTTTCCCCCTTTGGATTAGGAGCATAGATTAGAAAAGGCTGTCTAGCAACAAACTAAAGATGCCACTGTTCTCAAATTCCAGCCTTTTAGAATCCAGCTTTTTCTACCAAAAGGCTAGTTTGTCCTTAGAAAAATGTGTCTTTTCTTCTGAAACTGCCTTCCCTTTAGAAATCCAGTGTTCCATGGTAAACCACTGTTGACAGTAGGTTTTCAGCTAAGTTTGTACCTAACCTCACAGAGAGACATGGAGAACATTGCCGAAGCAGGGAAAACCCTGCCCTTGCTGCCTGAATGTCTGCCAAGGGGAAGCCAGCAAGTTAATCAGCTCAGTTTCCAGACTGGAACAAGAGTCTAGGCAACAGGAATACCTCCCTCCCCCTTTCCAGTTTCCTATGATAGTTAATTAAATAACTGAAACCCCAGAATTAAAATAGCATCAGGTCCATTTCACGGGCGAGCTTTGAGTCTTGCAGATGGAAGAGGAAAGCTTGAGTTAACATCGCTTTTGCATTCCCCAAATTTCTAAGTGGTGAAAAGGAGGATAAACCAGATTTGAATCTTCTTGTCCACAGCTGGATTTCCTTCACACATTTCAATGGCACAGACTGTGGTACAGAGCTTGTGCTTGAGAGGATGCAAGTGCTGGTGCGAGCCAGCCTGGGGAACTCCTATGATGCCAGGTGAGATAGGAAGAGAAAAGAATCCAGCTTTGCTTGGGGTTTGGCATTTTGCTTTTTTCTATTTACCAACCCTCACAGTTCAATGCAATTATATTTGGGAATGGAGACTATATGATGTGAAAGTAACAGGGAGCAAATAAATGTTGTATTTTCCCATGTTATTTTTCTCCTAGAAAACTCCCCAGACTTGAAGCAAACTTTTAGTTTTGCTAGCCTTCAAGGAATCAACTCGCTGACCTGCCATCCCCAAATGGTGCTGTGCGTAATGCTATAATCCCTGTGAGCAGATCAATTACCAACTGGCAGAGCAGCTTTGCAGGCCTACACAAAAATGCAGGAGCTGGCTTAGTGGTCAATCTACTCATTCCTGTCTGAACATAGAAGGGATGCTACACCTCTTTTTCCCGTCTCTCTTTATATTTGCAGCATAATCTACTGATCTTTTTACTTTCTTTATTGCTATTGAGATAGGTGACTTCTAAGATTAGTCAATTATGCAGGCATTGCAGTCAGATACCCTTCTATTAACATTTGTTCACTGGAACCTGGGTTTTGGTTGTGGGTTTTTTTTTTTTTTTTGGTTTTGGTTTTTTTGTTTTTGTTTTTTTTTTTTTTTTGCTTCCAACACCAACAAATTACAATTGCTTGGATTGTTTACTATTTTCTTTTGTGGGTTGAATTATATATTATTGTTCATTTCAATAAAAAGGGTTTAGCTATTTCCAAGAGTGTAATTTTTAGGGGGGAGCAGAAAGAAAATATTTAGGTGATGTTTGACAAAATAGAAGTTTAGTAACCTTTCTTGCTAAAGTTCCAAGGATATGCCTTTTGTGATCCCCACAAAAAGCTACTCAAATTATGGCCTTTGAAATATCAGGTAAGCCTTTTCTATGTAACTTGTCAGGTATAGTCACAAGTTCTGTTTAACTAATTTTCTGGAGGCCTAACTTGAATGCTGATTTTTGAATTATGTAAGTGCTGATTACATACAGCTGAAGCTATCCTGTGTTGCATAGATCAAGCTAACTCATAGTACTTGGAAAAGAAATCAGGTCCTGGGCATCTCCGATTACCCTAAAATGAGTGGATACATTTAGCTTAATCTCTCTGCACATCAGTTTCCACGATGCAAACCAGAGATAACACTTCCTTTGTTTCACTTGTATGGTGAGAAGAGTTCTTGAAACAATTTAAAAATATACTGATAAGAATTATTTTAACAAAACACCCCCCCCCCAAAAAAAAAAAAACCCAAACAAACAACAAAACAAAAACACCCCCAAAAAACAACCACTAAAAGAAAACCAACAAACAACACTTTTGAGGAAATTAACAATTCAATATTTGAAACAGAATCTGAATGTAGGAGATGACTCTGAACAACAACAAAAAAATTTGTTTTGATTAACAGGGAACTCCAAGAATATTATCCATCCTGTGACATGGGTAATGCAAAGATTGTACAGCAAAAGCGAAGCGTGTAACTGTGTTATTAGGTCTTTATCGATGTAGATACATAGGGGACTCACCTAAATTCATGCTGACAGCGTTACAGAACAGCTTTTCCTACTATCCGAGTAATCAACTAAACAAACTTATTAATATCCTCTGAAATCAGAGGAATAGTTTCTGCACATACTTTACACTGCTGAACTGGGAAGACCCCAAGGAAATTTGAATGACTGTGCACTGTACAAACATAACCAAAATATCTATATTAATAAGGCACTGTACTAAGTGTTACAACAAGCAAAAAGTGACACCACAGATACATATTTCTCATTTCTTCACATCATCTGATTTTTAAAATTTTTTTATTTCTTCAAATTTTAAGTTACCCTTTTAATTGCAACAAAGAACATACTTTCAACTTTTTCTAGCACCTAAAGATGGTGTATTTAAACTAAAGAAAAAAGAGACGTCTGTCTCAACATCTTGACAAAAAAATATTGCAGGTGTTTTGCCCGGTGCCAGTAGAGACTCCACTGCATATACACATAACACATTAATACAGAATTTATCATTGCTGTACAGCTGAAAAAAGTAGTTTCAGCCCATTTTCACTTCTAAATTGCTATAGTTGTGCCCATGAAGTAAGGTTGTTCAGACACCCTTTCGACAAGTCTGAAAGAATATATACGTTTCATTACCACTTTTTGTATTCAGAGCCATTGTATAAAAGCCACAGCAACGTATCACCTGAAATTCTTCCTGTCTTCACCACAGTGACCTGTGTCTTCACATTGCTACTAAGAGCTATATACTGGATTAAAGAGACTAGTATTTCCATAACCCTCTAGCCGAGGTGATTCACAGACTTTACAGGTAATAAAACTATCAGTTAATGTACTGAGCTCCGTTATAAGCACACATTTTACACACAAAGGCAAGCTACCAAGTACTATCAAAAATCCCACTTGCCATGAATTCTGCTTCAGACTATTTTTGTCAAGGTATTTTTCATATCATCCATCCACATTGCCATCAAAGCTACAAAATTTTCAAGAGATACAGTCCTAGATGACTCCAACTTCTACATGAATGCACTTGGATATTTTGAAATTAAAAACCCCACATATTTCTTGGTAGTGTAGAGCACAAACAGTATTTTTACTGTGTGTGCTTAGGAGCAGGTAGTGTAACAGTTTGACAGGTGACTAAAGCTACAGCTGCTTATTCCTAGGAACGGCAATTCCAGAAAATAAAAATTTGTACAACAGATTACAGGGGCAAGGGGGAGAAAAAGAAGAGCAGATGACAAAACTAAGAGCATTCCAAAGTAATAAAATTCCCTGGTAAAACCCTGACTGATGTTTTCAAACAGAAAAGAATAAGAAAGAAAATATAGTCAAAATACAGTCAGGGAAGAAAAGTAGGAACAAAAAGGGATTTAGAAGTTTTAGACCATTTGGTGAAAATTAGAGATGGACCATAACCAAAACACTTGATCTAAATACCTCTAAAGTTTGGAGAATACCGGATAGCTTGAACTGGATTTGAGTTCTACAAACTTGCTTTTTTATAACCGACTTGTAGCCAAACTCTGCTTCCAAACTCTGGGTTAGTTTGAGAGCGTCTTTGGATTCACATCCTGAATCTTCCACCCATGTCAGCTGGAAATCTTACATTAACACAATTGTTGAAAAACAGTGTTGTGAGCCAGGTTTCTATTTTCAGCAGTTCAACCTCCAGAGCTGTTCTAGGCCGCCACCACCTTCGTCTGCTGGAAATAGTGCGTGAGGTTTGACCTGGGCAGCTTGAACGCCTTTCTGCAGCACACAGATGGAGGTTTTATTGTAAACGTCTCTTTCCAGCACTTCAGTCCCTCCTACACAGTTCAGTAAGCAGTTAATTTATATATTCTGCCCAAATTACTCCCTCTGGCTTCATAATACAATCTCTCAAGTGAAGAAAATGTACATAAAAGTGGATACGGCCGTCCTCAGGCCACTTAACTCAGCTCTAGGCTGCCTGCTGGCACAAAGGCGCTCGCAGCCAGCTCCCTGTCCCAGGCAGCCTGAGGCACTGGATGAACGTCTGCCCCTCGCTGCGCTCTCCAAGCAGCCGCCTTGCTACGTCACAGTTTTTCCACTATATTCCCTACATTGCATCCCCATTCTTGCCAGGTCACTCTGGAATTGACTTGCTTGCAAACAGGTTTTATTTACAGGAGATTGGGGGGTGGGGAGGAGAGAAGAGGGAAAGGTTGAAATCTCTAGTTTACAGGCATTAGAGATAATGAAGCCTGATTTCCTACACATTTCTTTCTTGTGGAAAGTTCAAATAGCTGCTTGGGAAGAAGTAAACTCCAATTCCTTTTTTTTCCACCTGCCATCTTAGTGTTTCTGATGGCTTCTGTGCCCTGTGATTTTTCTGACGTGTACAATGGGAAAGGTCAAAGCTCATACCGCTGCCCTGTCCCTTGTGGGGACACTGACAGGGTCTCTGATCTTCCCACTACCTTAACTCCTCTATGAAACTTCTCTGAAGCAAGTCAGTGGATCTAAAGTTAGAATAACACTGGGAGATACGCTCATGGACAGAGAAACAAAAATTAAAAAAAAAAAAAAAAAAAAAAAAAAAGCTGAAGATAAATATCTCATTGCACAACACCACCAACTTCCCCCCCCAAAAAAAACCCAAACAAAACCCACCAAACAAAACCACCAAACAAAAACCCAGAAACCAACCACACAAGAGGAGCTGAAAGGACATTTGAACACACTCAGGTTTAGGTACTTGCTAAGGCCCTCCACATGTAGCACCCCTATAGAAAGGTGAACCACGGGGACTGCCACTTAAGTTGACAACCCAGTGTGTTTGCAAAGACGACAATAGCTTTTTCTTAGCTCCTGGCTCCAGGACACCAACAGCTAACTACCTAAATTCAGGTAGCTATTTGTATATACATTGGTGAAACAAGACTATACTAATACAGTGCCTTTTATTCAATAGTGTGTTGTGCAGCCACGGGTTTGTGCCTCTGCATGTAGGAGTGGAAAACAGATTTCCTGTGTTTCTAGTATGTTTACGGTCTCAAAAAGTTGTACTAAAAAAAATATAGTATCAGACCTTTCTCACGAGCAAGAAAAAAGCCTATGTATTCCAACTGGGAGTATAGAAAAGTTATCTTCTTTTTTTTTAAACAAAATGTCAACTTTGAGATTATTTTTTCCTTTTAAAATATGAATTGTCCAAAGTTGCCAAATAGATAACTGCTTTGAATTTACAAAACTGATTTTAAAACGTAAAATTAAATGTTTTGGCAAATTTTTAAGCATTTTTATTTTTTAACTGGAAGATCTGTCAACTCTTATGCATAAACTGATGCTCTAGGACATTTCCAGTTGCAGGGAACTACCCTTTTGGATAACTTCAAAGGCAAATGCCATATAGATTTGGAATTACCATTTCTACCATGTTAAAATAATCACTTGGCTCAAAATGGCCACATTCATTTTTGACACACTTCAGTTTCATCAAGAGCCCCCTGAGACACTTACAGGGGCTCTTCTGCAGTGTTTTCCTGGAGGCACAGGACAGACTCACTACCCTGTGCCTCCTTTGTGATCCTGGTGAGAGTAATCTAGGAGTGGAAACTTCAGACAGCATTTCCCACAGAAGATGGCTGAAAGGTAAAGACAGGATGATGCTTTCAGCACAGGAGCGCAAGAGAGAGAAGACGAGCTGGCAACTTGCAGCCTATGTTCATACTAAATGTGAAGGACCTGGAAATTTGCATAGCTTTGGTTTAAAAAAAAATCATGAAGACTGTAGATGACTTTATTCCACTACCCAATAATTCTAGTTATAGCAAATAAACAAGAGCACTAGGACTCCAAGACAGTAGTTTTTTCTTTAATTGTGAAACAGAAGGGGGCTTGGAAGAGAAATCTATATCAGGGAAAAAGTAAATGTGATTTTTTTTTCCCTTCATATAATATGTACACTTTTTCTTGAAACAATATGTAAGCCATCATAGTGCAAAATTGGGTTGCAACTTTTGGTTGCCTTTTTTTTTTTTTTTAATTATTACCTTCTCTGTAATTCCTTTTCAGAAAAAAAAAAAAAAATGTTTTATGAAAACACTCTGGCAAGAACGCCAGAATTTTTTTTTTGATCTCTAATGAGGTTTTGTCTCATGATTCATCCTGCACAATCTGATTCCAAATTATTGCTTTTTATGTTCAAATATTTTCTTATGTAAGCAGGAATTCATATACTCATGGCATGGGAAATATGTGGTAAATCATATTCCAATGCAATTCTTCTTTTCACATACAACCTGTCATGTTTAACTTGCAAGGATTTTTAAATAGCCCAAAGAAAAACACAAATAAAATGAAATGCAAATAAAGCAAATTCTAAAAGTAGAAAGAAAAATACTGTTCCCCACGTACGCTCCTGAAATGTTTCACCAAAAATTCATGTTTGTTATTTATACAATACTTAGGTGCAGGTTTTCATTGTTGTCAATAAAACTATGACCATCACTTAATTTCAAAGCCCTGTATGTAATTCACCAATCTTCAAAATCCTTCTCTAATAATTAAAGAAATATTATTTTATAAAGATGGCGTGGGCAGGGCGAAGCAGAGAAACAGAAAAAAGAAGCAGACTACTTTCCCAAGGCTAAACTTGGAACCATCGAGGATCAGGTTTGAAACCAAAGGATGCTGAGGGTCACCTCAACATTCAAGCCATTGGTTTCCTTAACTATGCACAAGAAAGGAGATGGACTAATCTTAACCAGTGCACATCCAAACCTCCATATCTAAAACCAGCACGCTGGAGGAGGACACAGACTGCATGGGCACATCTAAGGCCCTTACTGGTCAACACCAAAGGCAGTGCCATTCCAGCAAGCGCAAGAAGGAATTCACTCCCCACCCCTTGCTCCCTTTTATTCAGTAGAAACAGGTTTCCGCAGGAGTGCATCCAGCTACGGAGCCTTACCCACTGCTCCCTCACCCGTTCCTCTAAAATTCCCCGAAATTCCCCTAAACATTTAATAAGATTAGAGTATGTTTAGCTCAAAATAAAGAGCTATTTAGTTTGGATTTCATCCCACCTTAAGGCTTGCTTCTGCCACAAGGCCTACCAAACACTGCCAACCAGTAACGTGCAGCCAAGAAAAGAGATGCACTGGGTGATAGCTATTCTTCTGTAAATGAGCTCATCCTCCCACTATCCATTTTTACCAGTTTTCTTCATCCACATGTTGTTTCTTGTCATTCATCTAGGATTTTAACTTCTGGAGGCACAATCAACTCTTTCCTATATCTTGGTATAAACCCAACTAGAATCTTAACCTCAGAAAGGGGCTTAAGGGTGCTCCTGCAACATAAACACTTCATCCTCCCCAAGTTACTGTCCTATTATAATACAATGACTGCTGCCACTATAACTAAGTCTCAGTGCCTTTATTTTCTGTCTTTAAATGTATGTCTCTCTAGACTCTGTCTCACTGATAGGTGGTGTGTTTGTTTATTTGATTTTAAATCTTTAAGTCTGACGCAGAAATAATTTCCCTCCTAGTTGACTGGGTTTAGTAAGGTGTTTACATACACAGAACAACCATAGGGCTGGAAGAGATCCTAAAAGCTCCCCCAGTCCCTGATCCAGTCCACAGTAGGCCCGTGAATCCACAGTAACTCCAAAAGTCAAAAATACTTATGCCTTTATTGACAGATGTTCATCCAACATGGCTATGAAAATGCATCTACAGGGCCTATGGACAATATAAAGTTTCCACCAGCTTATGGCAACTCACCAGTATCCTTAGGAAAGTTTTTCTAACCTCTCACTTTCATATTTCTCTGTACAGTATAAACTCATTTTTTCTCCTTATGTGGGTATATTAAAAAAAAAAAAATCTTTGCAGTTTGCAGCAGCCTTGCAAATATTTGAAGGCTCTCATCATATCATTCCATGCTGGAGCAAGGGAAGAGAGCGAGGAGGAAGGAGCAGCAGAGATGACATGTGATGCACTGACCACAACTCCCATTCCCTATCCCCTTGTGCCACTTGAAGGGAGAAGGTAGAGAAATCAGGAGTGAAGTTGAGCCCAGGAAGAAGGGAGGGGTGAGGGAAAGGTATTTTAAAATTTAGTTTTATTTCGTATTAACCTACTCTGATTTTGATTGGCAATAAATTAAATTAGTTTCCCCAAGTCAAGTCTGTTTTGCCCCACGACTGTAATTGCTGAGTGATCTCCCTGTCCTTCTCTCAACCCATGAGCCTTTTGTTATATTTCTCTCCTCTATCCAGCTGAGGAGGGGATTGATAGAGCAGCTTTGGTGGGCACCGGGCGTCCAGCCAAGGTCAACCCACAACACTTATTTAAGCAAATCTGGCTTAACAGAGATTCTTTTTAAAGGACTGAGTGTTCATCTATCAGGTTTAATATGTCTTGAGTTTGGCACCACAAGGTCACTAAATCTTTTTTGATGTTCAGTCTCAAACTTCTCTGTTTCCTGTTGTTTGTGTTTTCTTTTATGTATGTTTAGTTTTGGAAAACGATTGATTTTCTACACTTCTTTTCCTTCTGCACCTCTAATTAAAGGCCAAAATGAAAAAAAAAAAAAATCTCAGAAATGAATGAAAAATTATTCAAGCTCCTGGAATACAATCTTCTCTGTAATACTGCACTTCTAGAAGGTGTTTTGGTAGGTAAACTGAGAGCGAATAGGAGCAAAGAGATGAGCATTTATACGCTGTTTTCCGTTGTCAGAAATTTAATATTTTTTCCCCAAGCTTTGCAATGTTAATGGAGAGACGGGGAAGTAAAGAGAGAGGTTACATCTAATTAAAACTAGTGACTGATTTTCTTAATTCAAGATCTAAGTCTTCAAAAAACCTTTTCAGTTTGGATATGGAATACCACTTCTCTATGCATTTGAATTTCAAAAGTTAGCAAAGTTCATTCCTCCATTGATCCATTTTGCAATAATCAAAGTTAATTTGACAAGCTTTTATAATTCAAACACCAATATACGTCTAAGTAATCTCAACATTCCCACAATAATATGTGATATTGAAATAAAGACAAAGATACCACAGTCGATCATCTAAACCTACCCCTCCTCACAAGAATGGCAAGGTAAAATTCCATGGACACCAGATGTTTAAAAAGACATTTTAAACTTGAAAAAAATGTTTACCTGATGGAGGAGAAAAAAAGGGATTGTCATTTGGGTCATCGTTAATCAAATGAGAAACTGGCCTACTTAGCTCAGCATAAGAAGCAAAACAGTAGCAGAACAACACACTCTCATTGTCAAGAGTTCTGAGCTTATTTTTGTTTTAAGTTGAAAGATCTCCTTTTTAAAGAAAAAAAAATATCTCCACATAACCAGCAGAACATAAGAGCCCACTGCTAACTCTTCTGAAGCAAAGAATTCTATCCTTTTTCACATCTTTTTCAGAAACTACGAAAACAGAAGCATTATATCACTCCAGAATACAAGAATACAGCAGTTGTCTGGAATTCCCTGAACTGTCATCTTTGTTTAGTGGAATAGGTTTCCACCCCTAACTTTGAGCACCGTAACCTCTCTCCAAATGCCCTGGGGCGTAAGATACCTCTTCCAATTTCAGCCCAACTTTTTGCCTGCAGAGTAAATGGCAGCAATTGTTATTGCTGGCTGTAATGGCACTGCACGTATCTGTCGTCATTCCATTTATTACATGAACAAGATAAGTGAAGACAGGCAATACATACATAGCTACCACTTCAATCCTTAGGAATGAAATCACTCTCTTGCATGCCTATTTTTAGTGAGGTTTGTTTCCAGTAAAAGGCAAGAAGCATTATCAAGGAAACAGCTTATTCTAGCATCACATCACTGGTCATTTCTAGGCGAACCCCTGTTGCTTCAGAAACTAACAGTATCAGAAAATAAATAGTCCCAAGGTCCTTTTCATTCACTTATTGAGAGTTTCATTTAGGAGGAAAGACAAGGATCTTTCAGAGTGGTACTTTCTTCTAAACTTGTCCTCTTGAATTTAGGCAGTTTAAGGAAACAATGACTGCTGACAAGTTCCTTATTACCAGCAATTAATGGCCAGTTTGTTAATTAGTGCCCTGAGGCAAAGTTAATGTAGCATTTCCAGCAGAACCCAAAACAAAAACATAGAATATTTTTGGATATGGGCTAACAGCTCTGTTTTATTCAGTATTTTTCTTAACAAGGACACATTTTCCTGTCCAAATCAGTGGACTGCAAAGTGCATATACTGGGAAAAGAAATCAGCTTCATTAAAGGGAAAAATAATAATAAACTGGTTGTGGTCTTTTTCCTGACCCAGAACATGGCAAGTTCCCAGTGCATTCAGGAAAGAATAAAAATTAAATTAAAAAAAAAAAAAAAAAAAAGAGAGAGAGAGAGAGAGAAGCACGTGGAAGTGTTTTCTCTTCCTTTTCAATGAAAACTCCAATCAGTCCTGGAGCTTTCCTCACATACTGCTTCCCTATCCGAGTTCATGAAAGAAAAGGAAAAAAAAAAAAAAATCATTTATCAGCTACTGAAAATGCTTTCAATGAGCCAACACCTTTGAGGGGAAAAAACCAAAACAATAAAACTCCCAAAAAACCAACAAACAAAAAACAAACACACACACCCCAACAAAAATCCCCAAACCAAAACAACCCACAATGCTCATGGAGTTGTAACTCAGAACTTGATCCCAAGAAGTGCTGTTTGCTTTGGGGATATCTCCACTTACTCTTTACAAAATTATGAACTGTACAAAGGCGAATTGAGATGCTGTCACATACCCTTTCCCCCACCACCACTCCGCCTCTCAGAGCTGCGGTGAAATCTCCATCTTTTCCTCATCTAACCAGCAGAGAGAGACAGGATACCTCCTCTCTTACGAGTAATAGTGCTTCTGGAGCAGTATCTACACTGGGCATTGGTATTTTTCCAGATTTCCCACAGGTGTCTCAAGAGGGTGGTGCTCAGAGACCTCCAAAGCAGGAACAGAAATAAATCCTGAATTGGCTTTGAAACCCACTGCCAGTTGTAAAGACAACAAAAATCCTCCAGCAACCACATGGCAGGGGATCACAAAACTTTCTAGGAGTGACCTCCATTGCCACTATTTCTACATCCTCTAGACTGTTCCTCATGTGTCACCGTTGCGGTTAAATCAGACAAAACTGCTGCTGGCATCTGCTGTACATAAAAGACACCTTAAAGACAATGGATTTCTCCTCAACTTTCCATAAGGCTAAGAGCCAAAAACGAGAGCCAGCCCATCTGGCTCCTCTATGAGCCACACAGACAGTAGTGCCGAGGCAGACGGGCCAGCGAGAGTGACTCTGAACAGCTCACAGGGAGGTTTCTCCAGCAGAGAGGCTGAACTTTCATGCTGCAACAGCTCATTTCATGACTCTCAGGAAGAGGTGGGCTACAGCTGGCAGCTATAGTCACTACAGGCATTGCCGAGAACATATTCCCTATCACTGAGTGGTAAAACCATGCACAAAAAGTCAGAATACTATAAATACAAAATTTTGTTCGTTAATAAGGCATAGCTAGGCTGATTTAGTTTCAGACCTTGCATCAGCCAAACACAACTTTCAGACATGAAACATTTATAAATGTCTGCATTTAATTAAAACGGTAAAACTTCTTAAAATAATTCTCTAAACATGTTAAACCACATGAAATGTAATCAAAGCTGCACCACATTTAAAAAAATTACACAAGGTTTTTATTGTATAAACTATATATAAATTTTAATACCAGCAATGATGTACTTAGAACAAAGTAAAGCACACACACAAAAAACTGGTTTAGCATTATCTCCATATATAACTGAACCTAGCCACTGGCTCGTGGTGGAGTGGCTACTTTCCTCACAGAGGGATTAATGAAGTATACTGTCCGAATACTTCGGAGAGTAAGCAAGGTTTCATTTTTTTGGTTAATATATTAATTGCTGCTGAGAACGGTGTTATATATAAAAGGAGAATAATTGAGCAATCTTTTACATGCTCTTGTCCCTGTACCATCTCCTAATGAATTGGGAATCATTTAAGTTATAAGTGACTTCATGATTAAGA